>JAKSZT010053770.1:6247808-6278643 GCA_026826555.1 Tolypeutes matacus | reverse complement strand
TGCTTCAGGTCGGCTTATCTGCTCCCCAAAGCTATGGGGCGGTGCAGGCAGCCAGATCAATGTCTAAAAATATAAAATATCCTTCCCTGTCTTCCAACTGAACCCTCCCTTCTTTGGGAAGTGTCCCTTCCTCCTGGCTCCGCAGCGGCCCGGGTCTTATCCCTGGGTGGCTAGGGAAATCAGCTGCGTTCCCCGACCAAAATCCCCCCTCCGGTTCACCGGGTGCTGACTAGCTCGTTTGCTCTGTTCATACAAGGTCCAAGGGGCGCCAGGCAGCCAGCAACCCAGAAAATAAAACTTTTTTCGCCCCGCCCGCGGCTCCAAATGGCCGTTTTATTTTTTTTTTTCCCTAACCGCGGGGCTCAGCCGCCTGTGCCAACCTCCACCGGCAGCCTCAAAACTCACGAATCTCTGCCGTTCGGTCCACGCCGCCGATCTGCGCAGATAGATGTCCCAAGCCTCTCACTCCAGGCGTGCACCGTACAGACCCCCGGGCAGGACCCCGTCCCCAATCCGCCTTGCTCTGGGAGCTTGCAGTGTGCGCCCTCCTTCACCAACGCCATCTTGCCTCTCCTCCAACCAATGCATCTTAATCTGACTACAAAGACCTTCATATAAACATTTTTCCATTATAGCTCTAAATATACGGAAATCTTTTTACATGGAAAAATCACAGGTATGGGCAGAGAGAGTGGGAAGATGAGTGAGAAAGAATAAAGTAAAAGAGGAGAAGGGAGAGGAATGGGGGAAGATAGAGGGAAATGAGAAGGAAGGAGGGAAGCTAGAGAAAGTTACCTAGAGAGTGTGACCCCGGAGCTCAGTCTTAAAGGAAAGCTAGGACTCTCCAGGGAGATTAAGGTGGCCAGAGCTTGCAAAGCAAGGGACATAATAATGAAAAGAAAGCTGCAGATGGCATATTCAAGTAACCAGTTTTTTTCCTTTGCTAAACAGTCAAGTATGTAAGAGGTTAGTGCAATGAGGATATAAAAGTTGGCAGAGAACTGTGATCAGAGCATCACAACACAGAACTTGAAGGAAGAGCAAAACACTGAGGAGCAGAGAGGCTGAAGCACTGACTCCTGACCACCTCTGGTCATGAGTCCAGACATCAGCTGGTTTGGGATGATAGTGAAAGACACAGTGAAATAAAGCTATTCTCAGAAAGAATCTAACCGACATTCTGTGATCATGATGGACTCCATGTTGCTTTCTCCTCCAACTCTACTTTTGCTGCTGATGCATTTATGCTAATAATCACCAGCCACTAACTGTTTCATTAATAAAACTTGCAGGGACTGTCACCCTATGTCATTATAAGTGTTTACAATTTTGAGGAACTAAGATAAGGATAATCCAAGGTGTAGGTCCCTGCACGTTATAAGGCCTTGACACCCTTTGTACTTGCTCACAGGCCTAGGCAAGCCAGGGTCTGCAGGTGTGCACACAGAGGCAACCATGCACACTGAGTCACAATGAGTTTTGAGGACCAGCCTGCCTGATGCAGGGGGCTCTGTAAAGAAGAGGTAAGTCTGGAAGCCTCCAAACACAGCCTTTTCTTTCTGCTTCTTAGGTCACCCAAAGCATCCACTTCCTCTGACTATCCTTCTGCTAAAGAAAGGGGGGCGGGGGGAAGGAGGGTGGGAGAGGGAGGAGTTCACATCACACCTACCAACTATGACTGCACCACTAGAGCAGGGGTTCTTAACCTTTTTTGTTCCAAGGACCCCTTTGCCAATCAGGTGAAAACCATGGATCCCTGTGTATTATTTAATAAGTATTATCACACCCACACCAACATGTCCCCACAAGAATGTGTTTCTGAATGTCAATTCAAGCTCACCGACCCCTTGTTAAGAGCCCCTGCACTAGAGCAAGCAATGAGGACAATTTAGAAAACAAAGACACTGGGCAGAGAGAGAAAGGGAAGGATGGGCTCCTTTTTTCTTCAAATCATGCATAGCACAGAAGTTAAGTATATTTAATGACATCCCTCTTTAAGGAGCCTTCATGTCCATCTATAATCATCACTGGTTTAACACTTACTCATACTACACCATCAAATATGCATACAATTTTATAGAAAACATAGAAGATAAGCTATGATGGGAATTAAATTCCTCTATGTGATACTGACAGTTTTAGAAAAGAAAATTCAATAGTCAAGCTAAAATCTCAGCAGCATTAATGGATTAAATGTATTCCAAGGTGATTTGAAAGAAACACTGGAAGTAGAAAATCATCACTTACTGCTTTGTCACAATCTTGCAGAAATTAAAAGCATTGGGGGGAAGAAATTTACCCCCAGCAACCATTTGTTGTAATTAAAAAAATAAAAGCACATAAAAACCACTTTGAAGTAAAAAGGACTTGCTCAAAAAGGAAAGTTCTTGCAATAGAAGGCTGCAACTATAAACAAGGTTTTCTAAACATTCTGCTGTGTCCCCTTCTAATTTTGGAGTAATGGTCTATTCCAATTCCACATAATCAGTGGGCAATTGAATTGTGCTGAGTGGAAATGAAACAAATATGACTGTCATACGGAAGTTGTCACTGTGGGTCATTCTAGAGTAAACTATTTTAAAGACAATAAGTGCATGCCATAGTGAAATCACGACAATGTCATTAAATTATATAATACTGTTAGTTATAATTTCTAAATTTGATGAGAGGATGTCAAACATTTGAAAACCAAAAACACCTGAAAATAGTATAAGTGCTGTTAAAATGTATATTCTTAAATGTGTCTTCACAGTAAATAAAGTCTAAGGTGTTATAAAGTATATAAGGTGACACTTCATAGTAGCATATACATGAGGAAACTTTGGCATCTTCTAGTCCACATCTTAAAAGTAACTCACCTCCTAGGATGTTCCTGAAGGTGAATTGCCCAGAGTCTAACTGATAACTAGGTGTTTCTAAGACTACTGCTACACGTAAAACCACTCAGAGATACCAAATAGAATTTATTATTATTGTTATGAATGCTAGTAAGTTTTCCATATGAGGCTTTCCTTTTTGGTAGGTAAAAAATTTCAATTATTGGCATTTTCATATGGGTCAACCTAAAATTTACCATGTGAAACTTACGTGCCAGTCACTGTGGCATGTTAACATGCTTAATCTTATTTCATTTCCAAGCTTCATGAGAGAACCCACATAATGTCAATATCTATGTAAATAATATTTCCATTTTGATATAGGGAGCCAACAAAATCTATCTTGTACTGTTAGAAAATAACTCAAATTCTCGTGAACATAAATTATGCTATAAAAATCCTTGATTTTCAGCGGCCAATGAAATGAAGATTACTTAGGTTTTTCTGGGCTGTGTTTGGCAAAGGGTCTGCTAGTTAGTCAAGATACAAGGCTATGGCTTCCATTTATTCTAGGGGTTAGAGAAATGACACGATTAATTGTGCTAGGAACATACCCATTTTACAGAATAAGCACATTAATAGTTTGTCCTAACTTAGATGCACTTATGCATAATTACACTTACACTCAATAATATGGAGGAGTCCTACTGCCTCCCCCAAAGCATGGAATAGCACTACTGCACTTTGTATATATGGGTCTGTGTGCTAAATGGTTTGCAACAAAGGAGGGGAAATGTTTTAAGTCTTTGTGGAAAAGTGGGGTATAAAAGAAATAGTAATTTCAAAAACAAAAAACACCATAAAGAAATAACAATTTATGACAGGTTAACAGTAGTTATTCCTGAATCGTAGCACCTAAATGATCAATCTTATACTTTTCTGTGTTTTCCAAGTATTTTAAAAATGAGCCTAAATTACTTGCTACTGAAAATATTAAATGATCAAAATAATACTTACTACATTAAAACTCCTAAACATTTTAATAATCAAATTTATTTTAATCCCTCATATTCAAGCATGGTTGTAGCAAAAATGCATAATATATATGTTTCCTTTCAAGACCTATTACATTTTAAGAGGTAAAACATCTATTCAATCCTCAGGGGCTACTTGATTCTTCACATACCTGTTATATCTCTTGAAAGCAATAAGACACTGCGACAGCAGGATAGAGGGTATGAGAGGTAGGGGGGCAGAAGAGTTAAAAGCTTGAGCTCTGAAGCCAGACTGCTTGGGTCTGGATTTGCCGCTTAACAGCTATGTGATCTTAAGCAAGTCACTTAACCTTTATGCACCTAAGTTTTTTTTCACTCATAAAAATCAGGATAATAGCAGAACTCACCCCATGGAGATATTGAGAAAAATTAATGGAAAGCATTTAAATCAGGGCCTGGCACTGATTTAAATCAGGGCCTGGCAAGCAATACACAAGTGGTTTCTATTATTTATTATTATTATTATTTATTATATTGTTATTATAAGAAAAATTAGCCCTCTAAGTATCATCAACTCTTAACTTACATGATATGGCTGAGGTGTTTATCATAAAACATCATTACTTTGAATTCTGCAACCCTTTGGGTCAGGGCAGTGAACTGGAAAGAGTATGGGCTATTGGGTCTGAGAGACATGAGTGAGGTATACGAAAGAGGAGAGAGTGCGTGAGCTGGGAAAAGGAGTTGAGCCACTTGCTCAGGCTGTGTAGGTGTGCCTGTTTTAGGCAGAAGAGCTCTCTATCAGAGGCTCACAGTAGAGAACTGTGAGATAAGGTGGCAGGGGCAGCAGAGGTGCCAGGAGATTCAAGCCTTCTAGGTTTGTTCAACACAAAAGGGGTAATCAACACACCTTAATTTTAAAAGAGGTGTTTGGCCTCAGTGTGTACCCTATTCCAAGATCTAAAGCAGGCCAGGGCAATTTTAATAATTAATTATTTATACATCTGGTTCTCCCCGTAGAATGGGAGCTCTTTGAGAGAAAGGGCCTTGCCTTATTTATCTTTATATTTCCAGGGTATGATGCAGTACCTGAGTAGGCACTTACATACATTTCTATTAAATTAATAAATTAATTAAACTGATTGCTTATTTTAGTTATCTATTACATGTTCAATACTGGATAAATCACAAGTTGCCTGCCCTGAAAGAGCTTATAATTATTAGAAAGCAATCCACATGACAATTTAAATGTTGAACTGTGCAAAACAATAGTAGATACTTTGGGGAAAGCAATGTTCCAGGTAATAATAGTAATCGCAGCTCACATTTAGCATATGCAAGGTGCTTAGTAATTGAAATGCATTAACTGGTTTAATCACCAAAAATCCTGGGATATAGGCACATTATTATCTCCATTTTATAGATGAAGAAAATGAAGTACAGAAAGGTTAAGTAATTTCTAGGCGTCACATAGCTAGAAGATGTTAGATCTGAAATTCCAACAGAGAGAGAAACAAACACACACTTTTACCACCTCTGTTTTTGTTTACCTCTGTTAAACCTTATTTCCTCCTGATGAAGGAAGGCTTCACAGATGCTATAAGTCAGACATTTCTAAGTATTTTTGTAGTATAGCTCTTTTGGCAGTCGGGTGAAGCCTATGAATCCTTTTCAAGGATAAAGCTTTTAAAATCACACACACACACACAAATCTGTAGGATTACAAAGGAAAGCAGTTATATTGAAATAAGGTTATAAAATAATTTTAAAAATAAATTTGTGCTACAGTAATTTATGTGCTTCTTTAATAACTCATTAAATAACTAGATGCAATGAAGGGTTTAAAAGTACCGAAATTCCAGTGTAGCTCAGGAACATAAATAATATTTCAAGGTAGCTTTAATAAATGCAATGTGATATGAATATATATCCATATTTCCATGGAGGATAAGTCACAGGTACTACCAGTACTACTGTGTTTGTTGTCTACTTTCGCCATGTAAGTGAATGCAATTTCAGTTAGAAATTAGTGACAATAAAGATGTAATGTTTTTCCATTTGAGTTCACAGACCCTCTGAATTCCATCCAGAATAAGAACCCTAGCTGTAAAAGGCAACTCATCAGTTTCTCTCTGAAACCTTCTCTTTTTCTCTTACAGCACTTACCAGAGTCTTCCCTTAGTCCTGGTTGGAAACATAACTTAAACAAGAATACTCAGTAATAGAGAGATGTTAGAACACATGCATCCTGAGTGTTACCTCACTGAGAGGATACCCGAAGGTTTATGGAATAAATGCACATGAAGAGGATATTATCTCCTTGTCCCCTAAACCAAATGGACATTTCCTTAACAGCATGAAATTGTTTTCAAATATGTTTTGGTTTACCAGGCTGCTCAAACAAATACCATGCATTGGGTTGGCTTAAACAATGGGAATTTATTTACTCATGGTTTTGAGGCTAAAAGAAAGTCCAAATCAAGGCATCATCAAGGCCATGCTCTCTCCCTGAAGACTGTCACATTCTGGGGCTGGCTGCTGGTGAGCCTTGGTCATTAGCTTGTCACATGTCAAGGCAGATGGCAGTGTCTCCTGGACTCTCCCTTCTCTTCTGGGTCCACTGATGTGCAGCTTCTGGCTGCTCCCTGTGACTTTCTCCATCTGAATTTCATTCTGCTTATAAAAGACTCCAGTAATAGGATTAAAACCCATCCTGGGCCACACCTGAACTGAAGTAACCTCATAAAAGGTCCTATTTACAATGGGTTCACACCTACAGGAATGGATTAAGCTTAAGAACATGTTTTTCTGGTATACATACAGCTCCAAACCACCACAGTATCTTTCTTCAAAGACACTAAATCTTATTAACTCATTAGGTTCAACCACTTTTAAATAAATCTCCCATCACAAATCAGGATTAAGATAAAAAGGCCGCCTCTCCCAATGTCCTTATAAAAAGATTCTCTATACTAGAAGTAACTTCAGTGACAAAAATGAATACCTTTTTTAAAACTGTAAAGTGTTAAATGGTAGGGGCCATGTTTTTAGTGTGTTTTATGTGGTGTCAAATGAAAACATGTATTTCAGTAAGTATTTTAGATAGTAATATAAAAGCAATTAAATTACATAAGCTAAACCAACAATGTAATAGAAAAGAGATGATCAATTACTATCTTAGCTGGTCATAGTCTTGGATAGTTTGTTTAATTTTTTATGCTTTCCAACAGCTTTCTCTATCCACTTTTATGGAATATTCCAAGGTGAGACCAGTATACACTGCAATTTGTGCTAACAAGGGTATGCATGTTTCCTGTCAAGATCTCATCCCTGAAGCCAAAGAAAAAGAGAGAAAGCTTTTAAAACAGAAGCTTAATGATAAAAATGACTACTGAGTAAATCTGATAGAAGATGAACGAGGAAATGCACTGAACTAACTTAAAAGTGACATCTAAGCAAGCACAAAATTTAATGACTCTTTTGGGAGCACAAAGAGAGTTAAGGAAATGGGATTGTTGAGCCCTGAAATCTTTTGGAAATTGAACAATCAAGGTAATGAAAGAATTTCAACTCTAAATTTGGAAGAAATTCCTGATATAAAAAGTATCCAATAAGGTTTAGTTGGTCTATGAGGTAGAAAACTAACTATAGGTGTTCAAAGAAATGCTACTTAACCTTAACTGACAAGATAATTAATTTAAAGTAAATAAATGAACTAAACAACTTCTTGAGGAATAAGACATTTAAAGTTAAAAAACATTTCCCCGATAATGAAGTAGTAATATTATAAATGTAATCTGTGACCAAATGGGTTTTTCAGGGCATCAGAAAACTGCAGTCAGTGCCACTGCTCAGAGATCCTCTTAGCACTCACTAACTTAGCTTTTTTCCTGTGCAGGGTTATGGCATTGCTGATGCTGAGTTTAAAGAACTAAGAGTGCCTGATAGCATGATATTTATAAACATTTCCTTTACAAAAATATTATAAGCACATATTATATATGTAGACTCTTAATTTTGATGTCAGATCAAAGTATAAAAAGACTGGGGGGCGGATATAGCTCAAGTGGCTGAGCACCTGCTTACCCAGTGCCTCCTAAAAGCAAAACAAACAAACAAACAAACAAACAAAAAAAAAACCCAACTTTTTTTGGGGAGCAGATGTAGCTCAGTGGTTGAGCACCTGCTTCCCATGTACGAGGTCCTGGGTTCAATCCCCAGTTCCTCCTAAAAACAAAAACAAATACAGACTATGACACGCACAGAAATAGGCATCTCGGTTCTGCCAAGGTCCTACCCCCAATGTTGTGTTAACCCTAAACTGAGAACTCTCTAATTGGGTCTGGCAATGAAAGAATGCTGCACTGAGGTACAGCAGCACGTACTTCTGCTTTGTGGCTACCTGGCTTTGACTATATGTCTGTACCATTGGTTGAGTAAGCCGGAAATTGGCTCTAGGTCTACTCACCCACAGCCTTCCTGTAGATAAGCAATATCGATCTATAAGAATGTAGAAGCAGAAGGAAAGAGAAGATTAAGAGTTAATAGAGAGAGGTCTAGTCCTGCCTCCTATCACAAATTTGATGAGTAGGTTTGAAAAAGTCATAATTTCAGTTTCTTTAAAAAAAGGAACAAGTAAAGAAAAAGGAGGAAAATTCTCAAACAAGATGATTTCCTCAGCTATCACCTCAGCTATCATCCTGTAACAAAATTATCAAACCTACAGATCATCCAGTAGTCAAGAATGCATGTGGGTAGGAGGCAAGATGCATCGGTTTACGAGGGCACTCACCAACTCACTCTGGGAGGACGGCTGATTGAGGACAGGATCCTGCCTGAGTGGTCTGTGCTGGGGGTGCACAGAGCGAGAACCTTAGGGACATCGATCTGGAGGGAGCTGGATGGTGAGGTGGATTGCTCAGGAAAGAATCGTGAGATTTTCCCCTGGCTGTGGTAGTCCACCCAGAAGGCTGAGCCCCACCCTCAGCGAAAAAGGCTGGGACAAGCCGTGACTCCTGCCGGCAACCTGGTGAGAGGGAGCTTTCTCTGAGAGTGGGAGGGTTCTGACAGAAGGTAGAGAGGGGTTTCCTTTCTTTGAGTTTGATTGCCTGGACCCACTCACAGCTTTGGAGAGCAAATAAGCTGGTTTGAGGTGGCACCAGGCTGAGGGGAGAGGCGAATCTGCTGAGGAAGCCTGATTTACCTAACAGCCCAGTGATACTGAGGCTTGGCCCTGGAGGGGGCAGAGTCAGCCAATTTTATCATTCTGCACCAACAAGCATCAGAGCTTCAGCTCCCCTGGAGAGGCCAGGAAGTAGGAAGTGCTTGATTAGTTTCCACGAGCCTATTTAGGGTCCCCTCTGTGAAGGCGGTGGTCTAGAAGAAACCTTCTTTAGGGTCGCTTATTTCTCCAAAAAAAAAAAACAAGGGAGTCACTTAAAAAAAAAAAAAAGACATTTTTTTTTTAACTTAGTTTAATCGCTAAAATCTGCCTTAAAACCTGCAGATAAAACCTTGCAGGGTAATTGATAAACACAAGCTGGCTGAGAGGCTCCACAAGGGCCCAAGAAGGAACACGGTTTTATATTAGCTTTGTTTGACTGCTTGCTTGTGTGGTTGTTTGGTTTTTCTTTGTTTATTTGTTGTCTCTTGCTTTTCTTTCCTCTTTCCTCCCCATTCCCCCCCCCCCTTTTTTAAAAAGGGTGCTGCTAGCTTCTCTCTTCTTTGCGGTGCTTCTTCTTCTGTAATTTCCCATTCTCTGTCTATACTGATTTTGTCTCCCAACGCTATCTGTTTTCTGTCCTTCATCTTTCTACCTTCTGCTTTCTGTTATGGTTCTTACATACCACCTTTCTTCATTAGCCCACAACTTCAAGGGTGTCAATTTCTATTTTATCTATTCTGTTTTCTTCTTTTTTTAAATTATTAACTTTTTCCTTTCATTCCTTTCTTTACTCTTTCTCTCTCTCCTCATCATTCTGGCCTTCTAAATCATTACATATATTTTCCTCTATTTGATTTCCCAGTCCATTGTAGGCATTCCCCTTTTTTTCCTATTACTCTGCACAGCCTACATGAGTTAAATATTCATTTTACTCTTATATGGCCCCTCTTCTAACTTTTGTCAATATTACTATTACTTTCTTCCTTTCTCACATCTTTCAATTCCTCTGGCCCTAATATTTTGCCTTCAAGGGGACAGAGAAAGACACAAAGAAATAGAATAAGAAGAACAAAGTGCCAAAGAGAAAACTTAACACACACACAGAACCACCAGCTAAATAAAACTCTAGAGAGAGAAGCTAATCACCTGAATAAACCCATCAAGATAAAATGATGACTAGAGAGCAACAAAAAATTACAAACCACATTGAGAAACAGGAAGACATGGGCCAGTCCAATGAATGAACTAAAAACCAGGAAGAGATGCAGAACATTGAACAACTAATCAAAGCTTCCCAAACAAATATCATGGACCAACTTAATGAAGTGAAGGAAGAGATTAAGGATATTAAGAAGACACTGGGAGAACATACTGAAGAAATTGTAAACATACATAAAAAGATAATGGATATGATGGTGATCAATGGCACAATCCAAGAAATCAAAAAGATGCTGGATTCACATAACAGCAGATTTGAACTGGCAGAAGAAAGAATTAGTGATGTGAAAGACAATACATCTGAAATCAAACAGATAGATAAAAAGATAGAAAAAATCCAGCAGGGACTTAGGGATTTAACCGACAACACAAAACACACAAACATATGCATTATAGGCATCCCAGAGGGAGAAGAGAAGAGAAGGGAAAGGGAGCAGAAGGAATGTTGAAGGAAATAATGGCTGAACTTCCCAATCCTATTGAGAGAGATGGGTGTACATGTCCAGGAAGCACAATGCACTCCAAACAGTATAAATCCCAACAGGCCAACTCCAAGACATATACTTGTCATAATGTCCAATGCTCAAGACAAAGAGAAAATACTCAAGGCAGCAAGAGAAAAGAACCATCGCATACAAGGAAAGCACAATAAGATTAAATGCTGATTTCTCATCTGAAACCATGGAGACAAGAAGACAGTGGTATGACATACTCAAAGTACTAAAAGAAAAAAACTTCTAGCCACGAATTCTCTATCCAGCAAAACTGGCAGTCAAAAATGATGGAGAGTTCAAAATATTCACAGACAAACAGAAATTAAGAGAGTATGCCAAAAAGAAACCTGCACTTCAAGAAATGCTAAAGGAAGTTCTACAAGTTGAAAGCAAAAAACAGGGGAGAGAGAACTGGAGGAGAGTGTAAGAACAACTAAAAAGACAAAAAGAAATAAAAACTACATATGACATACATTAACTCAAAGAAAATACGGCTGATGTAAGAAATTCATTGCGAGTAATAACGCTGAATATTAATGGATTAAACTCACCAGTCAAGAGACACAGATTGGCAGAATGGATAAGGAAATATGATCCATCTATATGCTGTTTACAAGAAAGCCACCTTTGACCCAGGGATTCAAGGAGGCTGAAAGTGAATGGCTGGAAAACAATTTTACAAGCAAATAATAACCAAAAAAGGGCTGGAGTAGCTATCCTAATATCAGAAAAAATAGACTTTAAATGCAAAACTATTGTAAGAAACAAAGATGCACACTATATATTAGTAAGAGGGGTACTCTTCAAGAAGAGAGAACAATCACAAACATTTATGCACCTAATTGGGGTGCCTCAAAATACATAAGGCAAACTCTGGAAAAACTAAGTGGAGAAATAAATGTCTTTACAATTATAGTGGGGGACTTTAATACACCATTATCACCATTAGAATATCTAGACAGAGAATCAATAAAGAAACAAAGACTCTGAATAATACATTAGAGGACCTGAACCTAATAGACATATACAGAACACTACACCCAAATACAGCAGGAATTATTTTCTTCTCCAGTGCACATGGATCATACTCCAAGATAGACAATATGCTAGCCAACAGAACAACTCTCAATGAATTCTGAAAGACTGAGATTATATAAAGTAATTTCTCTGACCACAATGGAATGAAATTGGAAATCACTAAGGGCCAGAGAACCAGATTAGGCACAAAAATATGGGAGTTAGACAACACACTCTTAGACAAACAGTGGGTCAGGGAGGAAATCTCAAAAGAAATCAGTAACTACCTTGAAAGGAATGAAAATGACAACACAACATATCAAAACCTATGGGATGCAGCCAAAGTTGTCCTGAGAGGGAAGTTCATAGTCATAAATACATGTATTAAAAAAGAAGAGCTAAAATTGAAGACCTACCTGCAAACCTGGAAGAATTGGGAAAATAACAACAAACTAAACCTAAAGGAAGTAGAAAGAAGGAAATCACAAAGATTATAACAGAACTAAATGAAATAGAAAATAAGAAAGCACTAGGAAACATAAACAAAACTAAAAGCTTGTTCTTTGAGAAGATCAATAAAATTGACAAACCCTTAGCAGACTAACAAAGAAAAAGAGAGAACAGACGCAAATACACAAAATAAGGAATGAGCAAGGGGATATCACTACTGACCCCACAGAAATAAGGAGTATAAGAGGCTACTTTGAAAAATTATATGCCAACAAGAAGTATAATTTAGAGGAAACGGACAAATTTCTAGAAACTCCCAAACAGCCTACATTGAAGAAGGAAGAAATTGATGAACTCAACAGTCCGATTACAAGTAAAGAGATAGACTCAGTCATCAAAAACCTCCCAACTAAGAAGAGCCCAGGACCAGATGGCTTCATAGCTCAATTCTACCAAACATTCCGGAAAGAGCTAACACCAATCCTGCTGAAGCTCTTCCAAAAAATAGAAGTAGAAGGAACATTGCTTAACTCATTCTATTATGCCAACATTACCCCAATACTAAAGCCAAACAAAGATACCACAAGAAAGGAAAATTACAGACCAATTTCTCTAATGAACCTAGATGCTAAAATCCTCAACAAAATACTTGCTAATCACACTCAACAACATATCAAAAAAATTATACACTGTGACCAAGTGGGTGTCATCCCAGGTATGCAAGGATGGTTCAATATAAGAAAATCAATTAATGTAATACATCACATAAACAGAATGAAAGAAAAAAAATCACATGATCATTTCTATAGATGCAGAAAAAGCATTTGACAAAATATAGCATCCTTTCCTGATAAAGACACTGCAAAAGGTAGGAATAGAAGGAAACTTTCTGAACATGATAAAGGGTATATATGAAAAATCCAAAGCTAACATCATCTTCAATGGTGAAATCCTAAAAGCCTTCCCTCTGAGATCGGGAGCAAGACAAAGATGCCCACTATCACCACTCCTATTTAACATTGTCTTAGAAGTACTTGCTCAAACACTGAGGCAAGAAAAGGATATAAAAGGCACCCAAATTGGAAAAGAAGAAGAAAAATTTCATTATTTGCAGACGACATGATCCCATAGGGAGAAGGCCCTCAGAAATCTACAACAAAGCTTCTAGAATTTATAAAGGAGTTTAGTGACGTTGCAGGCTATAAGATCAATGCTCAAAATTCAGTAGAATTTCTGTACACCAATAAGGAGCAATCTGAGGAGGAAATCAAGAAAAAAATACCACTTACAATAGTAACTAAAAGAATGAATAGGAATAAAATTAACTAAAGATGCAAAGAACTTATATACAGAAAACTACACAGCACTGTTAACGTAAATCAAAGAAGACTTAAATAAATGGAAGAATATTCCCTGTTCATGGACAGGAAGACTAAACATCATCAGAATGTCTATCCTACCCAAACTAATCTACAAATTTAATGCAATCCCAATAAAAATCAACAATGTATTTTTTAAGGACCTGGAAAAACTAACACAAAATATATTTGGAAAGGTAAGAGGCCTGGAATCGCCAAAGACATATTGAAAAAGAAAAATGACATTGGAGGTATCATACTACCTGACTTTAAAATATACTACAAAGCTACAGCGGTCAAAACCGCATAGTACTGGCACAAGGATAGACTTATTGACCAATGGAACCGAATTGAGAGTACTGATATAAATCCTTGCATATACAGTTATCTGATATTCAACAAGGCCACCAAGCCCACTCAGTTGGGAGATAATGGCCTCTTCAACAAGTGGTGCTTGGAGAACTGGATATCCATATCCAAAAGAATGAAAGAGGAACTCCATCTCACACCTTATAAGAAAATCAACTCAAGATGGATCAAAGATCTAAATATAAGAGCAAAGACCATAAAGACCTTGGAAGATAATGTAGGGAAGCATCTACAGGACCATGTAAAAGGAAATGGTTTCATGAACTTCACATCCAAAGCACAAGCAGCAAAAGGAAAAAATAGATAAATGGGATCTTCTCAAAATTAAAAACTTCTGCACCTCAAAGGGCGTTATCAAGAAAATAAAAAGGCATCCTACCCATTGGGAGAAAATATTTGGCAACCATATATCTGATAAGAGCCTAA
Source organism: Tolypeutes matacus (assembly GCA_026826555.1). Taxonomy (NCBI): domain Eukaryota; kingdom Metazoa; phylum Chordata; class Mammalia; order Cingulata; family Chlamyphoridae; genus Tolypeutes; species Tolypeutes matacus. Next base: position 6,264,336 of record JAKSZT010053770.1, on the reverse strand, counting down.
TATCCTGTATATATAAAGAAATCCTACACACAAAAGTAAAAAGACAAACAACCCACTTAAAAAAATGGGCAAGTGACTTGAAAAGACACTTCTCCAAGGAAGAAATACAAATGGCTAGAAAGCACATGAAAAAATGCTCGACATCACTAGTTATTTGGGAAATATAAATCAAAACTACAATGAGATACCATCTTACACCCATTAGAATGGCGGGTATTAAAAAAACAGTAGACTGTAAGTGTTAAAGAGGATGTGGAGGAATGGGAACCCTCATCCACTGCTGGTGGGATTGTGGAATGATCCAGCCATTGTGGAGGACAGTTTGAGAGTTCCTCAGGAAACTAACTATAGATCTTCCATATGATCCAGCGATTCCACTTCTGGGTATATACCCAGAAGAATTGAAAGCAAAGATACGAACAGATATATGCACACCAATGTTCATAGCGGCATTGTTCGCTATTGCCAAAAGCTGGAATCAACACCGGTGCCCATCAACATACGAATGGATAAACAAAATGTGGTACATACATACAACGGAGTATTACTCAGCTGTAAGAAGAAATAAAGTGCTAACACTTGGAATAACAAGGATGAATCTTGAAGACCTTATTTTGAGTAAGCCAGGCACTGAAGGATGAACAGTACACGACCTCACTGATATGAACTGAGGAAAGTGAGCAGTCTCCAAGAACCATTGTTTAAAGATGGGTTAACAAGAGAGAGAAAGAGAAGAGAAGGTTGTGAGCCATCACCCATATGGACATAATCTGTGATAAAGTGATAGAGTATAGTTGCATATTGAAGAATAGGACAGGTGGGTAGTGATATTACTGGGTATGGTGGTGCAGGGTCGACATGTGGGTAGATTAGGAGGGGCGGGTTAGAACACCCAGGATACTGGGGGGAGAGATGGGAGAGGGACCAGGTGAACATGGGGTTTGTCGGTATGAGGTTGAAAGTGCAGGGGTGGGAATGCTCTTATGGCAATATGACATGGGAGTGTCACAGGTTTAGGGTGTTGGTTGGGGGGCCATTCAGGATGGGACACATCTAGAGCAGGTTTCTGGGGAGTATGTGAGTGTTCATCCTGTCATAATGTGTTGTGTCGGTGGGTGGAGACCCAAGCGGTGAGTGGGAAGGAATGGACCCCCATCTTTGGGAGGACCGATTCACCCAGAAACAGACTGGTGGGCCTCTCTTATGAGCAAGGGTGGATCCTAATAGGGGAGGTCAATCAGCATGTCAAGAACTCTTGTTGCATGTAACTATGAATCTTGTCATCCAATGAGTCAAGACAGGGGGTTGTCATGTGCCCCAGGGGGATGGGGAGGGAGGAACAAAATAGATCAAATGGGGGGTATTTAATGGTCAGGGGAAATGTTTTTCATTACCTTACCGTGATGGACACAGGACATGGTAAATATCATCAAAACGTATTAAATTGTACCATCTAAAATGTAAACTATACTGTAAACCATTGACAATGTTAATAGCTATGTTTCCCTATCTGTATAGCAGTTATAACAATGCTACCATCCACATACAAAAAGGTTTTAATATGGGGTAAGGAAAGGGGGAGGAGGTTGGGTATATGAGAGTCTCTAGTAGTCTGTGTGTGACCTTGCTGTGACCTAAAACTTCCTTGAAAATTAAATGAAAATTTGTGAGACACTGGAGAGTGGGTGGGGGAAGGTGCCATGGTACAGACTGGATACCCGATAATGCAGTGATAAAAGGAAAAATGTCAAAAAATATTTTTTAAATTTTTTTTGTTTTTTCCCATTTTTTGAATATCCCAATCCTTTAATTTTATTTTTAGTGTTTTTTTTAAGTTTCCATGTATTTCATCTCTTACATTTAAACTTATCATCATTTCATTTTCCTATTAATTGTATTTGGCTATTATATGGGCTTCATCTTTAAGGAAGGTTTGGATCACAGAAGGGTTACAATGGGAGTGGGAGAGGATCGTTGGTGGGGGGTGTCAGGGATGGGGGTTTCATGGGAGAAAGTTCACCTGAATATACATAAAAGATTTATAAAATTGTTCAAATGATCAAGGGGTGGGGCATGGTCACAGTGGATGGAGAATCACTCAATAAATGAGAGAATACTGAATTCTCAGTCTGGAGAGCTATGCCACATTCTCCAAGGGAACAGCATCAGTCCCCCAAGTGCAGGGGCAGTGTCTGGCTAAGGAAGATGGTCCACTGATGGGTTCTTGTTATTGATGACTAGCCTTATGAGTTTTTGCTCTTCAAAGTGAAACTTAGCCTATTGTTATGGGGTGCCTAAGGGTTGCCTCCCAAGAGCCTCCTTGTTGCTCAAATGTGGCCTCTCTCTAAGCCAAACTAAGCATATGAATGCATTACCTTCCCCCCAGTGTGGGACATGACTCCCGGGGATGAGCCTCCCTGGCAACGAGGGATTAATTCCAAGTGCCAACTGGCAATATGACTGGAAAAAGACCTTGAATAAAAGGGGGAAAAGGTAAAGACAAATGAGTTCATGTGGCTAAGAGACTTCAAAGAGAGTCGGGAGGTCATCCCAGAGGTAACGCTTATGCACACCTCAGTAGGATCTCACAGAACATCAAGGTGGATATCACCCCACACAGAGGGTCTCCTGAGGGCTCTGGAGACACCCAGGTCCTATATAAGGGGGGACAGCTCCAGAGATTGATGCCTTATCAGTGGGCTCTACTTTGGAATCTGTGCTCCTGAGAGTGACAGAGTGGGACTCAAATAAGTCCTCCCTGTACATAGTCCATCAGTCCCTTCTATTCAAACCTCTATGTGGTGCTGGAATTTATAGGTGTACTTCAAGAGACTAGAGCCTTTGGCCTGCCCATGTGCCAGCTGTGCCTGGAATCTCGGTGGAGCTGCAACTCCTACTCTACAGTTCAATGAACTCACCCAAGACACGTGGCGGGGAGATGATGATGGACAGCGACCAGCCCAGGGAATGGAGAAAGTTTGTAGCTGCAGGCAGGATAATCCCATCCATCTTATCCATGGGATATAAGCCCCCTCTCACTTGGAGGTGGAGTGTACATCACCATCCCAGACTCCTCAGGATTGGGGGAAGAGCTATGGACTAGAGTGGACTTACTAGTATTCTGTTGTAGACATCCTGTGCTTCAAGCAATGGAAGAAATTACAACATTGAGGTGGAGTCAGTGGCCACTGGATGCTTTCAGGGCAGGGAGAGGGAAAAGCACTTGTAATACAGGGGCTTTTTTGGGACTTGGGAATTATCCCGAGTGACATTACAATGACAGATATAGGACATTTTACATCAGCATATACCATGCAGACCTGTGTGGGAGAGAGTGTGGTCTACAATGTGAACTATGGTCCATGCTTAGTGGCAAAGTCCCAGGATGTGTATATGCATTGCAGGTGATGTGCCACACTAATGAAAGATGTTGATGAGGTTGTGGGAGGTGTGGGAGATGGGAAACATGGAAATCCCTGTAATTTTTGTGTAACATTTATGTAATCTAAGCATCTTTTAAAATGCTTTTTAAAAAGTATATCTAATAAACGTAAAAGTTTTAAGAAAATAATCAAATATATGGAAAATGAAGAATAAAAAAAAAAAGAATCCATGTGGCACTACAGAATGCCAAAAAGTATAAGCCCATCTACCCTAAATATAAATAGTAATCTTAGACATGAAAACACATTTTCCAGATTATTATAAGCAGACTTAATTTAAAATGTCATCCTTAGCATATAGGAAAAAACGATGTGAACTAAAATGGCTAATAGCAAAAATAAATACAATGTGATGTGCAGAACTCAATGCAAATTTAAAACCTCACTCCTCATTACTGGTTACTAGATTTCAGCTATGAATGTGTTGACCTTTTTTCTCGCCACCTTCCACAGGCTGCCAATCTTGGTTTACTTAGTAATCACCGAGTCACTATGTGAAAATAGGCCTTTCCATGTCATTATTTCAGAGTTTAAAAGAGATCTGACAGGTCAAACCTTCTTTGGAAGAAGAAAAGTAAATCTTTCTATTCCAAAGTAAAATGATACAAAGGCATTTTCATCAAAATATTTCAATAGAGATCTCTCAGTACCTCACCCTCTAGCTTATACACACAAGACGAAGCAGCACTTACACTGTACAATTCTAACAAAAGAAGCTAATTAAAATTTTTTAAATGCCATTAAGGGCTCTTGGTTTTCATAAATCAACCATTAAACAACTGCACTTAAATTGTAAATATTAAGGGTTGGAATACAATGTCAGGGGAAGAAGGTAGATAAAAAAACAAGGAATAATACCAAAATGATTGCTGGTGGTAGGAAGTTGGGGCAGACATTCCCAATTCCCTTAGGAAGACTCTACTCCTTAAGTCAAGTTCCTTGGTATTCTGGACTACAAAGTAAGAGCAATATATACATTTTAAAACATGAATATGTATAAAGGCTCTCAAGTCATGATCTGGAGATTTTTTCTGAAGGTGTAGTCTCAAGCCATGCTCTGTTTTATTCTTTACATTTTGGGAATGCAGGAGCGTGTGGGAAAGAGAGACAAGGAAAAGGAAAAATATTTTAAAATTTAATGGGACTTGTACAATTGGAGGAGCTTTAGAGATCATCATCCCCCTTCTACAGACAGTGGCAACAACGATGGCATGAGTTACACCAATATATTATGCAATTGAGTGTAAAGTAAGTCGCATAGCTACTAATCCAATAGGGCTGGTAACTGGAATGAGCAGGGGGTGAGAAGAGTATGATGCAAACCACTGTCACCAATGATTTATGAACAAGAAAACATAATGCAAAGGAAATAAAAGATGGTTTAGTTTTTCCTTGGAATGTGAACACGTCTTTCATTTACTAAAATAGAAAAGAATGTCAGATGTAAGGAAACGAGAAGAATACAAAAGGCAAAAAATAATTGAAGAAAATAATTAGAACATACAAAAGGATTAATGGAATTCTTTGTGTTCTCAGTATGCAAAAAATACTTACAAATAAGTATCTAAAAGATGGCCATCTAAATGGAAAAATGAACGAAGACCATAAATAGGTAATTCACGAGCAAAGAAATATGAATGACCAATACACATATGGAAGTTTTCAACTCCACTAACAGTACAAAAAAAGCAGGTGAACCTAACAGTTGGCATGTATTTTATGATAATACCAAGTTGAAGGAAAAACAAAACAAAACAAAACATAGCACTCTCATATATTGGTAAAAAAAGCATAAATTGTTACTAATTTTCTGGACGGTAAATTGGTAATCTGTAAAAAGAGCTTGAAAATGCTCATCTAAAATCCAGGAATTCAACTTGTAGAAATTTATCAAAGATGAACCAATTTAGGGATAAGAATGAACAAATCTCAGCATTGCTAATAAAATGATTAGCAAAAAATAGAGAAAACAAAAGTCTAATAATAAGAAAGAAATTAAATAAAAATTAGATATAGCCACAAAATGGTCTATTATACAGCTTAATTACAACCATATTTATGGAGAATATTTGATATGAAAGAATGCTTATGACATAATATTATGTTAAAAATGAAAATGATTCCATTTTTGTATATATAATATAGATAGACCAAACTCTTAAAAAAAGGAGTTATCTAAAGGTGTTGGAATTATAGGTGATATTTGCTTCTTTTCCACTTTTATAAAATTTTATTTCTTCTTCCTCTAAATAAACATATATTATTTCTATTATAAACTGTTCTTAAAGCAATAAACTAGAAAACTTCTCAACCCCAAAATTTAAGAATGTTTTTTTTCACATAAAGTATGCAAAATTAAAAGGGCCAAAACCATAGCTCATGTTTTTGAGATGAAAATGAGTATTTTTTCTTTCTATGTGAAATTTATAAATAAATATTGAAAACAATTATTTAAAATTTATTGAAGGAATTCTTACGTGTCTCATTATACAGGTAGGGAGTCTAAACAGCAAACGGTGGTAGTGGTGATCATGTGGCCAAGGCCAAATTTAGTTCAATGCTGCTGTGGTAATTTTTTTTTTATTTTTTATTTTTTATTATTTATTTATTTATTTATTTATTTTTACCGGGAGGTCCCGGGTATCAAACCCGGGTCCCTCCATATGGGAGACAGATGCCCAACCATTTGAGCCACATCCGTCCCCTGGTAATTTTTTTTTAAAGATTAAATGCCTCTGTAACTCTCACTGACTCTTTGAGACCAGAAGAGAATGTAAACAAATGGAAGTATTATGAAAACTTCACATTCTTTCTGGGAAGTTAGGAACAAAGGTAACCCACCAAAAGAAAAGAATATACTAACATCCAGTTTTTGCACAGGAACAAAACGTGAATGTGTATGTTATGCCAAAAGCAGATGGTCAGCAGTTATGAACTATCTTTTGGAGAGCTTCAAGAGAAAGGCCTTTCCTTGTCCACAGATCAGTTACAATTCCCACTGTCGTTAGTTTTGTTTGGATGAAGGCTACCCGAGTACTGTGAAACAAGCAATATCTAATGGGAAGATCAAGTTGGAAAGCAACACTTTGGGGGAAAAACATATGTTTAGCCATCTGCAGAGTCTGCTAAAGTTTTCTAAAATGAAAAACAAAAACAAAAAGTCAAATAAAAAGAATGTGGACAAAAGGAAAAAACAAACACTTGTAGAATTAATGTGATTGTTATGCTTCCCTCCAGACAGTGAGATGCTTGAAAGAAAAAATAAAATAAAATTCAAATGAAAATTTAAAAGATGGAAGTATAACAGAATCTAATAACAAATAGCAACCATAAAATCATCGTGATTATATCTGCTAACTTTCATTAAGTAGCTATCTATGCTACCTGCCATTTCTTTCTTCTTTCCCGTTGTGGTCCTATTTTACCATTATGTCTGTCTAGTAAAGTGGTTTAGACATATAGGTCCATTACTTTTTTCTAATTATACCAATCTTATGGGGAAAAGATTGATACAATTTTAAAAACAGATTTCTTCTTTATTATTCTTATTACTTTATGGATCATTATTTAAACCAAAGAATGCCAAAGAAATTATATTGTTAGGGAAAAATCATTAATTAAAACCTTCACAGTATATACTTTTATGTAACACTGATGAGTAATCATAGTAAATACTTATTAAAGCCGGCATAAAGACGCACAAATACACATGCACACACATATCCAAAAGGACACCATATATAAAAACCCAGAAAGACCTAATTTTGTGTCATGATCCAGTTGAAAGAAATTATTTGCCTTTTAAAAAAATGAGTGTACTTTGAAAAAAATATTTTTGGTCAAGTAATCTGGAGAGGAAAAAATACAGTTGAGTCTCATACTAAGGCCCCATGTATTAAGGAGAAGTAAAGTAAACCAATTATCTGAAGATGTAAGTAATATAAGAATAGTCAGAAAACTTTTAGTTTTCATGTATGCTTGTATGAAAAAAGGCTATTCATAAAATCATTAAAAAAATAGCATTTATGAAAACAAAAAAAAAACAAAAAAAACAGCATTTATGGACCTGAGAGAAAAAAATATAATAGCAGATTTTGGGAGAACTTGTATCCCAAGAATAAGGAGATATGTTTTCAATTAAATTAGTAATATACATTTATTAGGATTTTTCATATATATTCCATGATTAGAAATGATCATACCAGCTAAAGGCTACTTAAACTAATAAATGAGCAAATTACCTCAGATTAATAGTTGAAAACAACCACATTCAGCAAACAATATATAACAGCTCTTACAAATCCATACTTCAAAAGACTTATGAAGCCAAAAATGATCACAGAATCACAGAATCTCAAGGAAGAAGAAACAAAGCTCAACCATGCTTCTGATGTATCTGGCATATTTATGAAACAAAACCATGACACTGAGAACACTCATATTCAAAAGAAATTCCATAGCCACAATGAAATACTTTTAGAAAAAGAGTGTTATAAGGGAAAATAAGAATTTTTAAAAGAATTAAATAATATATATATAATTTCTAGATAGAGCAACAAATTGGGCAATATTCACTCATTTATTCTACAAGTATTGATTGAATGCATTTGTGTGCCAAACTCTGGGACACAATGGTAACCATGGCAGAAATGGCTCATTTTTCATAAAGCACATATATTCTAGATGTTGTTAAACACACACACACACAACTAGGTTAACCTGTTTCCCAAATTCTAGAGTGGATCAAAAGCATTCAGGTACAGGTTCAAAATTTAGATATTGGGTCCCATTCCCAGGAATTCTCATTCAATAGGTCTTTGGTAGAAACCAAGACTATGTTTCTAATAAACTTTGGTGGAAATGTGAGGTTCTAGCTCTACTACTAACTAGCTATGAAGCTTTGAACACAAGTCACTTAACATTATCTGTAAAATGGAAATAATTCCACCGGCTTTAAAAGGTTTATTGTATAGAATAAAAATATTTTTTGAAGTGCTTCACACAGCACCTAACACAGCTCTATTTAAAATGGCAATTGCAAAACAACTGTAGCCTACTGTAAAGAGTCAAAAAATCTGGATTAGCACTTAACTCAGATGCATACCAAGTATAAGATACTGGACAAGTCTTGTGATTAATAATACCTGCACTATCTCCCAAAATGAGATGAGATATTGGAGGAAAAAAATTAGATAGCTATGGATATTTTCCTGTGACAAAAAACAACAACATAAAGGTAATTAATAGCAGAGGGTACTAGCATTGTTAGAGCAAAGTGTACAAACCTGTTCTCCTCTCAAAAAGGTAAATAACTTTCATGAAAAAAAAAAAAAAGAGGAACGGCTTTTTTACCTTATATATATTTCCCCACAAAAATATTTATTCATCATTCAAGAATTTATTGAGAATCAAGTATGCATTACCTGGAAAATATCTCCCCAAATGCAAATCACGAATGGAGCCTTCATAAACACATTATTTAGTATCACAACTCTGAACAGCAGTTTGAGGGTCACACAAAGACAATATAGATATAGTTTGACAAAACTAGCTGGGAATACTACCAAAAAAAATAGAAAATCCTTGATCAAACCATCTCTTCAATGCTTATATCTTTTTCTACAACAATCCTAGCAAATCTAATTCTACTGGTTAGCAATCTACAAGTTGTAGTAGAATCATCTGCAGGAACTTTTAAAAGTATAGATTCTGAAAATTTAGCTCAGTAATTCTGTGACTGAGCATATCAGCCAGAGAATCTAGCCTCCAGCGATGCTAAACTCACCAGTCCATTCTATGTTTAAGCAGTGCAACCAAACTCTGGTGATATTAGGTTGAAATCTTCCCACTTCAGTTTCTACTTTAGTCCTAGTTTATTCTTGGGACCACATACAATTTAAGCATAATCTGTCTCCAGGCTAATCATCTCTAGTCCCTTCAATCTTGGTATGTTTCAAACCTGATAACCCTAAGCTTGTCCACACATTTCAATCTATATATGGTGACCCAAGGAGAACACAATACTCATGTAGAAAACAATGCGGTTATGCTCTCTGTCATTAGAGCTACAATATTTTTTAAATTTTATAATTATTTTTATTTTTTAAGAAGCTTTAGATTACATAAATGTTACATAAAAAATATAAGGGATTCCCATACACCCTATTCACTCCCCATCCCACATTTTCCCACATTAACACATTCTTCATTAGTGTGGTACATTTGTTACAATTGATGAACCCATATTGAAGCATTGCTATTAACCATGGACTGCAGTTTACATTATAGTATACACTTTGTCCTGCACATTTTTGTAAGTTATGACAAAAAAATACAATGGCTTGTATGTGTCACAGCAATGTCATGCAGGACAAATCCAATGTCCCCAAAATACCCCCATATTACACCTATTCTTCTCTCTCCCATCCCTCAGAAATTATAGTGGCTACTGCCTTTATAACAATGATAAGAGTTCTTCCATTGCTAGAATAATATGTCTATAGAAGAATAATAATAAGTCTATTTCAGTCCATTGTTCAATCCCTAATCTTGAGGATTTGGGGATGGTGATGCCCATCCTGCTTCTAACTGAGAGGGAGCTTAGATCCCATGGGACAGATGGATGGAGCTATCTTGCTTGCAGTTGCAGACACTCTCTTTCCCTTGGGATGGGGGCTGTCCATCATCATCTCCTTGTCAGTTGTCCTGGGTGAGTCCAATGAACTGGAGAGTAGGTGTTGCAAGTCTGCTGAAATTCAGGGCTCAACTGGCACATGGATGGATCAAAAGTTTAAGTCTCTGGGACATATATATGTCAAGTATAGTGCTAATTATAGGTTCAGGTAAAAGGGGCAGAAAAGCCAGGTATAGAGAACCTATAAATGAGTCTAACCTCTGTTACACTGGGGGGCATAAATTCCAAAGTAAGGCCCATGGACAGGGACAGGGTGTCGAATTCCTGAGCTGCCTGCCCTACTTATAGTTTCTGGATATCTCTAGAGTCCTCAGGATCCCCATATCTGAGGCACTGTTTCCTGTGGCAGTCAATGAGATCTTGCTGAGACTTACATAAGTGTAACCTCTGGAATGACCCCCCAACTCACTCTGAAATCTCTTAACCATAAAAATTCATTTGTATTTACCATCTCCCCCTTTTGACTAAGGTCTTTTTCCAGATGCATTGCTAGCTGGTACTTGGTAATGATCCCTCAGTGCCAGGAAGGCTTATCCCCAGGAGTCATGTCCCATGCCAGGGGGAAGTTAGTGTGTTTATATGCTGAGTTTGGCTTAGAGAGAGGCCATATTTGAGCAACAAGGCGGCTTTCAGGAGGTAACTATTAGGCAGTTTATAAGACTAGGCTAAGTTTCAAGTTCACAAGAAAAGGTTCATAAGTACAGTCATCAATGTCAAAGGCCTGGCATGATGGTCTATCTTTCTTCATTAGATATTGCCCTTGCACTCGGAGGATTTTTGCTGTCCTATTAGAGAATGTAGAGAACTCCCCAGGATGGGAATTCAATATTCTTCAGTTATTGTGTGGATCTCCACCCACCAAGACAATGTCCCATGAACACTTGAACATATTCATATGTCTTAGAGGCATGCCCCAGGTGAACCCCTTCCCATGCATCCCCACATCATTGACACCCTGCACCAGTGATCCTCTCCCATCACTGCTGTGACCCTTCTGTGATTCAAAACCTCTCCAAAAATGAAGCCAACAAAATAACAGAATAAAATTAGTAAGAAAATGAAATAATTTAAAAATAAACATTAAAATATAAAAATATTTAAAACAATTTGAAATAATTTTAAAAAATTAAAATTTTAGACATTGTGTCTTTCATCACTGTTGTCTTGTATGAACAGTGACATTTTCTTCCATTTATTCCCTGGTATCTTTTTTATTGTTTTACAATATTTTTATTAATACAACCAAAGCAGTTCCTTAACTATAGCCACATCATAAGCTTTCTTTCTTTCATTGCTCTTATTTCAGAATAATCTTAGATTTACACAAAAGTGGCAGAGAGGTCCCATAGATCTCTCACCCAGTTTCATTTTCTCTAATGCTGTCATCTTGCAGTACCATGGTGCATGAATCAAAACTAAAACTATGCCATATTTTTAATTTAAAATTTCACATCTTCTTACACAAATTATTTTCCTGGCCATATTTTCTTCATCACACACAGATTTTTGTTTTTTTCTTTGGTTTTATTATATGGTGCAAGTATAGGACTTTACATTTTATCTTGTAAGATTCGAAACCTCAATGTAAGCCCTGAATCTTACTAGATGAAACGTAAGGCCCTGTACTTAAGATACAGTTAGACAACATAACCATTATTGTCACTAGATTCATTTCTTACAGCTATTTGGTAAGCAAGGCTTATATACTTCATCCAATTATACAGACCAATCCTTGGGGTAATGTAAATCTCGCTCAAATTGCATTAAGTAGCCTCTGATATATACTATCAATGAAATACAAATCTAACCAATTGCCTATACATCTCATTATTATATTTTTCATACAAAGACATTCCCTGCATCTTCATATTTTACATTTTATCTAGTCATTTATATTTGCATGTCTAATTCCTTAGCTGAATGTTTAAAGCATCTGTACTACGGAAGAAATCTATTCCCCCAAATGATTCTGAAATGCTTAGGAGAAAAGGGAACTCTCTAAACTTAACATCTACTGGCAACTCACTGAAGCAGTTAATGACCATGTGTGAAAACAAGAGCTCATAGGAAATCCATAGAGAATTCTTGATGAGTCACAAGCTAAAATAAGAAGAAAGAGCCAGGTGGGAATGGTAGCATTATTCCTTCAGGAATAAAAGAGAATTCAATTTATCTTGTTGAAATTACTTACCAACCTTAATTATTATTACAAAGCTAGGGGACAAAAATGGCACAAAATTGCAATTTACTATTGAAATCCTGATTAAAAGGGGATAATTTAGATATGTGAACCCAAAGATAGATATACTACTCAGCGATATCAATCACACCCAGAAGATTCTTCTAAACGGTTTACTTCTCTCAAAAGATGTGAATAATTTCCAATCCAGTTTATCTCTCAAAACCAGGCTGTGGAATTAAAGTTTTTAAATTGCAAATAGAATTGACAATGCTTTCAGGATGGTTGCAAACTTGCAGCATCACTAGCATATTGGTAAGTTTCTTAAAATGAGAAAGCCATAAAAAAATAAAAATAAAAAACCTTTTAAAACATCAGAATGACAAAAACAATGCTCTTTAAACTTACCTCATAGTAACTTCGAACTGCGTTGCAAAACGCTTCATCAGCTACAATTTGGGTTTCCCCATTGAGGAAGGCCTGGAACCGTTCTTTTAGTAACTGCAATTGTTGCTTGTTAAGCTGCAAGAAAAACAGGAAATTATCTCATAAATGAGATAATCCATGAAATGTAATGATTCTTAAAAGCTGTGTTTGCTATATGTATGTTAGATTTGACACTCAGAAGTAATATTACAGTAACAAAAAATAAAACTTAAAAATTCCTACTACTCTTATTTATGGCTCAATTTAAAAATGTTTCCAACTCACTGTACTCTGGAATCCTGATATTATAATGGAATACACAGATGGAATTCCTGTGATTATCATTCCAGCCTCTTTGCACAAACAGGAAAAAATTTAAAAATTGAATGAAAAATTAACTGTTGTACAAAAATGTCAGCTGTCCTGAACAGAGAAAGCAGAGAGAGGACAAATGTTTTTGGGGATGAGTAGGTGGTCAGCCTTTGAAGAGAGGTAATAGGAAGAACAACTACAAAGAACAAATGAGGCCCTGTAAAAGAATCTTCTGGAAAAAACACCTGTGGATGCTGTGATGGTTAGGCTAATGTCTCAATTTGGCATGATAATGGTGCCCAGTTGTTTGGTCAAACAAGAACTGAGCTAATTGTAATGCAATGACATTTCATGGGCTTAAATCATCAGTGAGTTGATTGCATCTATGGCTGATTACATCTACAATCAACTGAGGAGATTAGGAAAGGTCATGCATTACTGAAGGCAATCAGTTGAAGGCCTTAAAAGGAATAGTGATTTCAGCATTCAGAGAGAGAATTCACATCTCTACTACAGACAGACAGCATCTCCTAGGGAACTCACAGAGGACCTTCAATTGGGGTTCCTAACTTGCTACCTGCCCTATGGAATTTGATCCCAACAGTCACACAAGACAATTTTGTAAAATCTCATACTATTTACAGATATCTTCTATCAGTTCTTTTCCCTAGAGAACCCTAATACAGCTTGGTACCAAAAGTAGGGTGGTTCTTGAGAAACAGAATCTTACAAATGGGATTTCTAAATTTGTTCTGGGGTTTTTGCAATTGGATCTCTACTCTGATTAGATTCAAGGGCACTAATCACTCTGTTTCCAATAACCAAGAGGTCATTGACAGTCCATGGTGTGAGTTGGCAAAAGAGATATGCAAAATATCACCACTGTTTACAACTACTTTCATGCTTATAAGAGACAAGGCTCTGGATGAGAGTGTTTTTGACACCTTAACAGAGTTTTGTGGATTTAAAGGTACAACGATGTTGGCTCATTGTTCCTAAACATGCTAAAGACATTTATAAAAGAAAAAGATGAGCTGAAGGCTTCAAATTTGCAACTTAAATGCCGCATCAATGATGTGAAAATTTCTATATGTGCTCTGAAAGAAAATCGTGTTTTGTACAGCAGCAAACTTGAGATGTCTGAAAACCAGACCCAGAGTCTCACTGTGATAGTAGAAGAGTTACAATGGAAACTAAAATCTCAACCTTGCAGATTGTCTGCTGTTAAATTGAGGGCAATGACTGGAAAGGAGTAGAATCCTCAAGACAGGGATGGAGACATATGGGTTGATGATAATGGCAGTGGGGATACTGAAACCCTAAATTCTCCTGAGACTTTGCCAGATAAACCTGTAACGGTCTGCTCTGAGGAGATAGCCACCCAACCTCTTGCCCACCCTCAGAAAAAGATATCCAACCTCCAGTCTACTCTAAGGGAATGGCCACCTGATCTCCAGCCTACCCCAAGGAGTCTGACACTTGACCTCCAGTCTGCCAGAAGGAGTCTGCCATCCCACCTCCACCTGAAGAGATTAATCCTGTCTCACCAGATAAAATTGCAATGGAATGCTCCGAAGTAATTGAATTGCAAGACACTACTAAAGCTTCTCATTACCCACCCCTACCACCCCTCTTTTTACCAGAGCTATAACTAGATTTAAGTCACAAGTCCCCAAAGATAGAGTACAAAGTTTGACACATAATTAGTATGCTATACTCCAAAAGAACAGCATGAGTTTTCTATTTTATATATTCAGAAATCAGGGGAATATATGTGGGATAATGGTGAAAAGAATATAAAGTTGGATCTGACTGAATTTATTGATATGGGCCCACTAAGCAAAGATTCTGGATTCAAGTTGTAGCTCGAAGGGTTAGAAAAGGCTCTAACAGTTTGTTCAGTTGGCTGATCGAAACATGAATCACAAGATGACCGACATTACCTGAGGTCAAGAGCTCTGTGGTTGCTCTTCTTTGTAGGTCAGGTATTACTCTGGGACTACCACTGAACTAGGATCCTGAAACACCATGGGGATGATCAGGTCCCAGGCTGGCAGAAGCCAAGTTTGGCAGCACTTAACCGCCAAAGACTAGGTGGGCATGGCTACCATAATGAAAGGGAGACTCAAAGCAGCAATCAAAGTTGTCTGAATAGAACCCTGACCAATACAGATGCTAAAAGTTTGGGTTTCATGTACAAACATTCCTCAGTGCTTGAGTTGAGATAAATGAAGGAAAGATAAAGAGGAAACAAACCCAAATGATAATACAAAGAACAAAGAAGCAGGAGGTGGACACTGAGGGATTCTTCAAGCACAGGGAGGGAAAAATAGTGAACCTAGGAGAGGAATGTGAATTTACAACCAGATTTCTTCACCCTGGGTCTACTTTCCATAATTAAATGAGAGTAGGTTAGACATGGGCTATGGTTTAGCAACATATCCTCCAGTCATCAACTACAAGCAGGGACATTAACATAATTTGCAGGGCTTAGTGCAAAATGAAAATGTGGAGGCCCTTGTTAAAAATAGTAGAGCAACAGTAGAGCATTAAATCAAGCGTTTATGTCCATGAAACCAGCCCTGACCAGAGGGGCACACTTCACGAGAGGTAGGGCATTGTAGGTCATGCTGAAACTTTTTTTTTTTGTAATGCTTAACTAGAGAAAGAACAATGTAGTCTTGGAGATAAAAGGATAAATCCTGAGATACATAAGGAACAGGAATGGGGTGTAGCCTTCCATTTTATTCTATCCTGATCAGATGTTATTAAAGAACTCAGCATTTGGAAACATGCTGGGGATAAAATGATTAAAGGATTAGAAAGACTAAATAAACTGGTATGATTTGGCTTCAAAAAGAAGGCTGACTGTGAAATACATTTAAATCTGTTCAAAAGACTTATTAAAATGCATTCAAACAAATGAGAGACAAGCTCTTTTTAAAAAAATGGGTTTCTTTAAGAGTTTAACAAACAAGACAGTTTTGTAAAGAAACTGTTTCTGGTGTTAACAGGCTGATAAAGAAATGCCCTATTATGACCAGGTTAAAAATAAATAAAACTCTTGCCCTGAGCAGTGAAGAGAGAAGCTTGTGAACATGCAAAATGAAATACATACAAGTTTCTTTATCATAGCAGTCTTTATTAGCAAAAAAAAAATATGGAAAGAACCAAAATATCCTTAAGTGGGGGACTATATCTAAGAACTGTATAAAATGGAATGAGAAGGTTCTCTATATGCTGATATGAAAAGATCTTCAAAATATGTTGGGGAGTGAAACAAGTATAATCACTATTTATATAGAAAAAGGGCAAAGTAATTTGAATCTGCTTTTACATACACAGAAACCCAGAGGACAGCCATGGGAACTGGGCAGATAGAGAGCAAGGGTGAAATGGAGTTTTCTGTTTTTGTTTTTTTTAAGATTTTATTTATTTATTTATTTATTTATTTATTTATTTATTTATTTATTT
>JAKSZT010053770.1:6196310-6247798 GCA_026826555.1 Tolypeutes matacus | reverse complement strand
TTTATTTATTTATTTATTTATTTATTTATTTATTTATTTATTTATTTATTTTTCCACACCCTCTCGTGTTTGCATGTGTTGTGTCCATTTGTTGTGTGCTGGTCTTCTTTTTCTAGGAGGCACCAGCAGCCAAACCTGGGACCCCCATATGGGAGGGAGGCACCCAGTCATCTGAGCCACCTCTGCTTCCTAGAGATTTTTCAATGTACAACTTATTCATTTTGGTTTTTAAATCATAGTACTTTATTATCCACTGAAAATTTAATTAACTTGGACTTACAATAAGCTATAATATCAACTTTGCACATCTTTAAACTCAGAATGATTATGATCCATTGCACATCCTTTATCTGTGATTCTATATGGACTGAGAGAGTTAGGAAGTAATCACAATAATCATCCTATCAACATTCTAATCAATGTATAAATCTTCACAAAATCCACACCAAGTGGTCTCTCAACCTCCATTTGAGCCTATTCAATCATACACATATACATACACACACACACCCCATTCCTTTATTATCTCACAATGAGCATATTCTAATTTTGGATAGCTATAGTGAACTGAAAGCTGTTTCCCTATGCCTTCCTCACAATCCTACTTCTATGCTGTTCTTAGACCAAATAGACCAAATATTACTCCTAGTGAACAAAGCAGTTCACTAACTTGAAGATAGGTACTGGGTTATTTGAGTCTTTTCTTTCCAGGATAAACTTTACCAATTTCCCCAACATCCTGAGTACTCCTCTAAGAATACTCTCTAATTTGTCCATAAAATAAGCATATTAAATAGAACTAAGTGTGTGAAAGCACTTTGAAACCTATAAGATCAAGCAAATGAAACTCACTATAATAGCAATGTGCCTCTTAAAATGTACTAAATGAACTGATCATAATTCTCCTAATATAGTGCGGCTAACAGAGACATGTGGGAGGACCATTATCTATCCAAAATCAAAATAACTCTTTTGGGCAGTCATATCATATTACTGATTTACATTGTATTTATAGTCAACAAAATTTTCTATAACATTATTACATGTTCTGTATCCAGCACTGTTTCATCTTGCTATATCAATCTGGTCCTTTGTTCCAGCCCATTAGAATTTTTTAGAATTTGGATTAATTCATCCAATGATCAAAGAGCTCCTCTAGCTTTGTTATATCCACTAGTGTAATAAGGTGTTATCTATAGTTTTTATCCAGATCATTATAAACATATCCGTCAGTTCAGGATTAAGAATCCTGAAACATGACATTACATTTGCTCCTTTAGTTTGACAAACTCTATCAACATTCTTTGGGGAGGGTTGATTTTATTTTTATTCAGTCTATGTATTAGTTTTGTCCGTGTTTTGTCTTCAGACTATGATGTTTAGCAATGTATGAATAAAACGCTTTTAAAACATAAAGAAAAATTTGACCATTATCTAAGGGAAATTTAGAAAGAATTTTCATATGAAAACTAAATTGCAGAAACTTAGAAAGAACATAAATATCCTTGGAATTTTCTAAATACCACCTTATAAAAAGAATATTTTTAATACTCAATAGAAAAGCTAAATTTTGACTGCCTACAATAACTTATCCCTAATTAATTTATCCATAATAAGCTGCCACAGGAAAAATGCTTAGCTTCTAGAGTTGTCTTATTTTCTTAGATATTTTTTTTTCCAAGTTCAAATTATATTCTAGCCTCTTCATTCTAAATCGGGCTGAAGAGAGGACTTATGCTGGGATCGTTATTACAGCAAGGGACCAGCCAGTGGCTACTCATGGACCCAGCAACCACTGCGGTGTGGAGCCTGCCCTGTCCTGTACTCCTCATCCTCAGCAGTCCTGATGCTCCCAGGGAGGACTGCGTGACCTTGGGGCCAGTAGGTACCACAGCAAAGTGACGGGTGACCAGTGGACACTGTATCTTCAGGATTGGAGAGTAGGCATGGTGTGTGTATATGCCTCAAAGAGAGGCAGAATTTCCGAGATTTTGCAAGGAAGTAAAAGGCTTTACTCCAGGACACAGTTTCTGAAATGCACAAAAGTATCGCTTCAGTGCCTGCTAACAAGGAAAGACTAATGGATAGGTGGTATTTGTTTTCCTTTCCTATCTAGCACCACTCTGTCAAAAAGATCAGGGAGCAGGTGTAGCTCAGGGGTTGAGCAACCGCTTCCCATGTAAAAGGTCCTGGGTTCAATTCCTGGAACCTCCAAATTAGACAGACAGACAGACAGACAGACAGGTAGGTAAGATAGATAGATAGATAGATTAGATAGATAGATAGATACATACATACATACATACATACATACATACATACATACATAGATACATACATACATAGATAGATAGATAGATAGATAGATAGATAGATAGATAGATAGATAGATAGATAGATACATAGATAGATAGATAGATAGATAGATAGATAGATACATAGATAGATAGATAGATAGATAGATAGATAGATACATAGATAGATAGATAGATAGATAGATAGATAGATACATAGATAGATAGATAGATAGATAGATAGATAGATACATAGATAGATAGATAGATAGATAGATAGATAGATACATAGATAGATAGATAGATAGATAGATAGATAGATACATAGATAGATAGATAGATAGATAGATAGATAGATACATAGATAGATAGATAGATAGATAGATAGATAGATACATAGATAGATAGATAGATAGATAGATAGATAGATACATAGATAGATAGATAGATAGATAGATAGATAGATACATAGATAGATAGATAGATAGATAGATAGATAGATACATAGATAGATAGATAGATAGATAGATAGATAGATACATAGATAGATAGATAGATAGATAGATAGATAGATACATAGATAGATAGATACATAGATAGATAGATGAAAAAAAAAAGATCTGCACAAGGTACTGGGGCAAAATAATCTGCTCCTTCCATGTTTATGAAAATACACACTTCCCCAAACTGTAGGATAGAATAGCAAAACAGGGGCTCCAGTAATGTTGCATACATTATAAATCCTGTGGGAGCTCTTACTATTAACAGTTCCCTATCCAAATAACCTTTCTTGTCCCATTCCATAATCACAGATACTCAATTTTATCTGGGACAGTGAATATTCCCACAAATACCAGCTTCACTTGGCACTGGACATAGTCAGTGGCTAAGTTAAGGCCAATGGGAAAAAAGCAGGAGAAAGTACAACTTACTTAAAAAACTGGTGAAGCAAACACACTGCCCCTTTCTCGCCTCATTTCTTGCTGGCTGGAATTTTCCTGCTGGAACCATGGATCATCTTTGCCCCTGAGGCTACTGGAGCAGCAAGATAAATGGAACCTGAGTCCTCACAGGATGTAGCAGCTATTGCAACTCTGGACTACTGATCCACAAACAGCCTTTATGGGAGGAAGAAATACATGTACAAATCACTCTTAATTTGAGTTCACTTATAATATGTAGCTGAATCAAATACTAACTGATACAAATCCCAATGAGGTACTCCAATGGGAAAATGTCATGACACTATTGTCTCTTGCTGGTAAAATTTATCTTGGTTTATCCTAAAATACATTATTCTTTCCTTATGTTATTTCACATGAAAAACACCTTATCCAACAAACTTTCACCAGTGAACAGTACAGACCAGAGTTAAGTTCTGACAACATTAATAAGGCTTCCAAAACAAAAGCTTCCTGGATGCTTCTAATGGGAACAACAACAACAACAAAAAAACAGAAATGGGAAGCAGTCCAGCACATGAAGAGTCTGTCACTAGTCATCATACAAAGTTTTTAGCTAATGCTTTCCTAAAAATAGTTCTAGGATGTGCTAAGTGGAATACGTCCAATAGATAATGAAGGGACTGCCCTTTAGAGACAATATGACTGCTCCATGAGCACATCCTTAATAGACAGTTGAATTAATAAGTAGTAATAATAGCTATAATTTATTGGTCACTTACTCCATGCTAAGCACATTTCTAATCTCTATATAAAAAATATATTATTTAAAGTCCACAACTCCCTATGAGGTAGGTTCCTTGTTTTACAGATGCAGAAGCTAAGTCCTCGAGAAGTTAAGAAAGTGGCCCATTTCATTTAATTAAGAGGCAGAGTCAGGTAAATCCCTCCACAGTTTGACTAGCTACCCTTGAGGTTTCTTCTTGAACATCTCAAATTACATTCTCCACACCAAGGTTAAAATACAGGATGACCAGAGGCTAGCTGAGCCAATCATGTGATTTGATCAGCCTGAAGAGGGGGAAAAAAGCTCTCTGACTTTCAATTTACCTTAGAAACACCATCCCATCATGCTTTCACACCGCTGCGCCTTTGCACACACTGTTTGGCCTGTACTGCCCTTTCCTCCTTCAGAACCTAAGTCAGACGAAACCTCCAAGAAGTGTCTTTCTTCCTGCTCCCCCCAAATTAAGTCACCCCACACTCTCCGTGCCACTTTCTGCTCTTTGTGCACACATCTATTATTTGCTTATATGGTTTTCTTCTTACTAGGTTACAGATTCTTTCAACAGGAATGTGAGTTATCTACATATTCATGACACTATGTACATTTGCTGACTTGAATTCATCTACACTGGAAGAAAATAGATGTTATCGCCATTCTCTATTGCTGGACATGTGTCCTGTCATAACCATTGAGGAAAAAGACTCTAGTAGTGATTTAACTGAGTGGGAAGTAGGGAGCAGACACTGTTAGAAAAGAATTCCAAGATAGCTTATGAACTGTCCAAATAAACAGTTCATGGTCAGACTCAGTGAGGGCTGAAGAAACAAAGGATTTTTTTTTTGTCTAATAGCAGTGTGAGTAGTCCTGTATTGCAGATGATATTATTCTCAGGCAGGAAGAACTTTATGGCTTAGTACCATCTGGTATTCCACAGAAAAGGGCCGTATGCTGAAGCCATATTTGCAAGAAGCATGCTTTTATGTTCACCACAAAGTATTTCAAAAGACACAGAAGCACATAACTACATGCAGGTGTAATACCTTAAATACACTGATCAACTCAAAGCCACAAATGACCCCCTCCCAATAGCTAATAAGTGTTTTGGAATGGTTGTTTTGAAAGAAGTAATTATGACACAAATTTACTTTCCCCAGAAAAGTCTGTGGTTTTTGTTTTCTTTCTAAAATTGGTATACCATGTGTGGAAAATAGTTTTTTGTGAAGGAAGACAAGAAACAGAGGGAGGTGAGGGAATTTCAGCTTGCCATCTTTGTTGACCCATCTTTCTGATATAAGCAGCACCAGAATTTCAATAAGATAAGCCAGTAAGGTCTAATTGGAAAATTAATCCTCGACTTTAATTAGATGCTTTGGACTGAAAGTAACAGAAGCCCTGTGGGGACCAGGGAGTGTGCTCCCCCTAAGCCCTCAGCACACAGCCATCTGTGTGACCTAGACATAAGTTAAAGGTTAACAACCTTCCCCAGAGGGAAAAGGATGGAACAATGGCATTTTAAACCACAATCTCCTTAGAGTGGTAAAACTTCATTTCTGCTGTAACCTCACCAGAACCCACATGTGCACTTCATGGCACCCTGGCAGAAACTCTGTTCCCAAACCCTATGGAATGTTTTTGTTCTGAAACCCCTCATATTACCCTTGATTTCCCCCCCTCTTTGTAGAACGCTACCTTCATTCTCCAGACTGCTGCCACTGGAGACTGTCCTGTTCATAAGTCCAAATAAAGCTTATGTGTGAATCAGTGCCAGGTGTGTTCTTTGGTCTCGCTGCTGCCCCAATTCATGCCCTTCAGGAGTTGGGTTGAAATAAGCCCCAACTCAAAATGACTTAAACAATAAAGGTTTATTAACTCATATGTCAAGAAGTCAAAAGTTGAAAGAGTTCCATATTCAGTTCATTCAAGTGGCTCAATGAAGTCACCAAGGATCCAGGCTTTTCCCATCTGTCTAGATCCTTAATGTTCTGGCTTTTGTCCTCAGGTCTACTGCCTCACAGGAAAACCACGATACTTCTAAGCAAAGCATCCTCACACAGCAGTAACAAAATTTTGAAGAAGAAAAATTTCTCTCAGAAAAAGAGGTACAGTGAGATGAAAACTTTCCCAGAATCAGTCCCCTTCCCAGCATATTTCTAATGACAATTCACTGTCTCAAACTGATTGACATTCCTACTCCTAAAACAGTCACTGGGGTAAGGGAAATGAAAAATCATTACTGACGAATCATGATTCACCCCCCGCGCTCAAGAAGAAGCCAGCCATCTTTGTAAAATAATGAGGAGCTGATAACTGAATAAGATCGAGGACCTGTTAAGGAAGAAGGGAGGTAGAAAATGGTTACTGGGTAGGAAGCTAACTTTCCATTAAGGAGCCCTGACCTGGTAAACTGCATACAAAGGACCAGGACTAATATCTTCTAATGTCTAGCCTAATATTTCCATAACAGATAATGAAATACTAGTCTGAACCTAAAATAGAAATCTTAGCTACAGCAATTTTTAAAAGTATTTTATTTTAAATAACTGTAAGTATAATGATTATTTCATTAGTATCCATATATTCAGAGACATAAGAAGCAAGGATCACATTACATTATTCCCTTAATGAAAATTATTTCATATTTATTTCCTTCTTCACTTTACAAAATTTATCTTGGCAAAAATGCTATGCTTCCTACAAGGCCTCATTGCAAACATATTTATATTGGCAAATTCAAAGATCTGAGAAGATTAAATAGACTAAAGCCCTCTTTAAGGTTAACATGAAAAGAAGTGAATTCCTAGAGCAGGATGACAAATATTTGTTTTAAGTTTTCTGATTCTAAAAGCAATTCTGAATTCAAGTCCAGAATATTGTTGGTAGCTTAAGGTAAATGTTTAATACATTTATTCATCAAGAGAGGCCAAAAAGCATTATATAATGATTTTCCCAATAAGAGGGAGAGCAAATGGGAGTTCATTCTATCACAAAGCTGTCATGAAATTAATAAGGAAACATTAAGTAAAAAATAAGATATTTTAAAATAAAATCTGCTTCTGGGGCTGGTTTATCTGAATGGCTATTTTATGCTTCATGGCAAAGTCAAGCAGTATGCTAATAGGCTTCTAAGTAGTGCTGCTAAATTCATTCAGAATGCCCAACAGAATCTGAATTTCAGATAAACAATGAATAATTTTTAATATAAATATTTCATTGTTATTTGTCTGAAATAATTTAATATAAGTAAGTCTCATGTAATAATTTGGATCCACTTATACTAAAATTATCTGTTATCTGAAATTCAAATTTAACTGTGCATTCTGTAATTATACTTTCTATATCTGGCAACTCTACCCGGTCATTTTATTCCCAGCATTATTTCTATAAGTTAATGTAATTATTCAGGTAAGTTACAGTTACCATTACTTGAGTTCACCTTCTGACCCCCATTCTCTTTAGATCTCTGCCAACACCATTGTTTTGCTCTTTGGATTGTTTTATGTTTCTCTTCCTGAGTACCTTTGTCTTTCAGAACTTGAAAATGTCTCACGGCTCCAGTCATCTCCAACCCCTTAACCAATTTAGTACTGTGTCATCCAGCTCAAAGGATATTTCCACAGCAGAACTCAATATGCTAGCAAGACTAAAACCAGACAAACAGACAAGATGCCACTAGGAGGGATGTGTGATCATTTTTAAAGAATAAAGAACAGGTTAGTTTTCCAAACCTGGCTAATCAGAACACTCAAGAAGTATTTTTAAACCAATACTGAAGACCTACCCCAGAACTACTATTTCAGAATTTTGAATAGAGTACCCAGGAATGCTACATATTTTTAAAGTTCCTGAGGAAGTCTGATATTCAACTAGGTTTGGAATTCGCTGAAAATGGTAGCGATGAGTTAAGAAATAGGGCTGAACTAAATCAAAGGTAGGGAATGATTGGTGAATTTAGAGTTAGACTTATTTACACAACAAAATGCGTAGTATAATGCCAAAATTTTGATTTTTAACCAATCTAAAATCCAACACAAATATTCGCATTTCATAGGATAGGGTTAAAACCAAATTTTGAATCATGAAAAAATATATGAGCAGATTTATCTTCTGGTTTGTAGAATTATGAATCATATTTTAAGACACAGGCTTACATACTTCTTAAGAGTCTTATATTTTGTCTGCTTAGAATCTTGCAATTTAAAAAATGCTTACATCAAAAGCAATTTTTCTTTAGCAATAATGATAAAGGTCTTTATATTTCTAGGGCATGGGGAACCAAAATAAGGAACCCCTCAAGCTCATCCTTCTGTTTTAAGGGGAAACCTGAGTATGGCATGGTAGAAGTTAAAAGTGTGCCCTCCCTCACCACGTGTCACGGAGAATTAACACTCACCCAAAATACTACCCTTAACCTAACTGAACTTTACAGAAGGTAGATGATGACCTTTTATGGTATCTTTTTGCCAAACTTAGCAGAAAAGCAGTCTAACAGAGTACTGGGTCTTCATAAGAAATTATAGTAGTACAAGTAAATATGAACAGACTCTCAGCACACATTAAAAAAGAAAACAAGCCTCCAAAGAAAATGGAAATCACAGGGACAGAGAAGGGTCGCTGCACATTGCCATTCATTGGTGAGTAAGTATTCCGCACGCCACCAGGTAATACATTAGTGTAAAGAGGAAACTTGTACTACAGTAAGCACACAAAAAGGTTAGAAAATAGTGAAATGCTGTGTAATTCATGCCATGGCATATGCATTTTGGTCCACCTCTGTCTGTTGATAAATGGCATGAATTTGGGTTCTACCCCATCTGCTGCCCACCTACAACAGACACAGAGCCAAGTAGACCAGAGGAGGGGAAAATCCTTATAACTCTTCATTAGCATTTGGAAGTATTACCTGCTCCATTTTATAGGAGAAAGAACTTAAATTCATAAAACAGATGTCCAAAGAAATCTAAAAACGGAAAGATAATCTAGAATGTGAATATATAGAACAGAAAAACTTGAATATCTTGTACTGAAAAGTACACACTGGAAGTAATTATTCTAATGTTAGTTTACAGTCTCTCACATAAAATTCTACTAGCAAACCTCTGCTTTCCCTGTTTACATTTCTAAATTATAGAACAGCCTGAAGTTATTTTTGTAGGAAAGAGTAGATACATAGCATCTTCACATACTTTTTGAAAGAGTTTTCTGAATTTCTGATTATTAAAAATTTCTGAAATGTACCTGGATATCACTGAGACTTGACTATAAGGTGAGGTGAAGAAATAATTATAACATTTATATAGAAATCAAAGTAACATATTCACATTTACAAAATAATAATTTAGCACCAAAATAGATTTGTATACCATAAGTAATTTCATGAAATAGCTAACATGCAAAAACTTAGGGCAAATTTTACACAATTCAGACTTGCATGTGATACTTTTGTGAAAAGTTACATCTTCTCAAATTTTAGTCATACACCCTAACTTTTCCTACCAAAAATGGCTGGCATTCTACAATGACAGAAACTCTTTGGGTTATGACATTCTTTTCAGGACCCCTTCCAGGTTAAAATTCCCACTATAGTTTAATATGCAAACCCATCTGTCCCTCAAAGGATATAGCAGCTTAACAATGGTGTTCACTAAACTGATAACCTGGTGCTAAAGGAATAGGGCACATCAAATAATAGTTTCCTTCCTTGGTCAGGAGATGAGCTAGCAGGAAGAAAAGGAGAAGGAAGAGGATGAGAAGGGAAAAGGACAGGCAGACTGCTGAGAAGGAGAAAATTGTAAGAGGAGAAGGAGAGATGAATAAGAGCGCATAATCTGGTGTTCAGACTACAACTTCCACTCTCTAAAGGGAGATATCCTGAAAAAGAGACCAAAGGATGTTCTGGAAGTAGATCAAGTTATTCAACAATCCTGGGATAAAGAGATTACTTATCACTGAAAGCAACTGGTACATATAGATTAGCTCCTTAATAATACACCTTATAAGCATGTTTTTAACCAAAATCTGATATGATATAATTAACTCAAAGATAATTTTTCTAGGAAAAAGAGATGTATTTTATGCTACATACATATAAACACATAAATTCG
This sequence comes from Tolypeutes matacus, assembly GCA_026826555.1. Lineage (NCBI taxonomy): Eukaryota > Metazoa > Chordata > Mammalia > Cingulata > Chlamyphoridae > Tolypeutes > Tolypeutes matacus. Next base: position 6,237,714 of record JAKSZT010053770.1, on the reverse strand, counting down.
TTCTCACATTTTTTATTGTCTAAACCTTGCACATAACTTCTCTATTACATCACCCTATAGTTTTCTAAATGCATGCACACAAGATTATTTAAACTTTAAAGCAATAACTACCTCAACTTTTCTTTCAGAGCTATGTTACTGTTACTATGTAACTATGTTCCTGTTCTGTATATATTAAATATTCAGTAAGTCAACAAATATTTATTGTGATAGGGAAGGAAGAGGCACAAAAAGATAAGCCCAAATCTCAAACAACAGTTTAGTGATAGCTGGTGACACATAAAGAGAAAAGCCTAACCTCATATAACAGTTTAGTGATATTTGTATCTTTTTGTCCCCAACACATTGGGATAAATAAGAGACTTTGAAATGAGTGCTCAAACACAGTAATGACTAAAGAAAAACAAATTTTTCTCTTCCTATGATCTTGGTTTGTAATATAGTACATTCTAGCTACTTGCCATGGCTGCCAAAAATTAAATGATAAAGCAAGCTCAGTTGTATGTATATAAACACACAAATGCTTGTATGGATTTGCAGACACACAAACCCCTTACCCACCCAATGGAAGGCTGCTTGTTTGATAGAGCAGCACTTTCCAATGTACTGCAAGTAACTAAGAGAAAAAAAAAAAAACATTCAAAATTTTAAAACAGTTCAATCATATTTGAACATTATTTAAATAATATTTGAACATTAGTTAAATGGCTCCCTCCATAAACTTCCTTAATTAAGTAATTATCATTTTGGCAAATAAGACTTCATGCATAGCATGCCCCACCAAGAAGAGGCTGTGCAGTCCTACACAAAATCACCTCTCCCTGATCTCCCAGTTAAATCAAATCAGTAGGATTCGTTTAGATACAATTCATCATCAAAAAGGCTTGCTTTGCATGCACATGTAAAATATTTAGTTTTATTCCATTTAAATTGCTTTTGGTTTTCATAATTTTTCCTAATGACATAATACATGGTGAAGGTTATCATTATAAATACCATTATTGTTATTTTCTTTGTTTTGTTATGTTAGGTTTCTTATATTTGTATTCCTAAATTGAATTTAGGTGGCATTTTGAATCTTATCAATTGGTAACTCTTCATTTATAGGCTACTGTCTTGTTTCATTAGTTAACCAAAGTCAAGTTCTTGAAGAAATTTCATAATAGGAAAATGTTTGCTTCTAAAGTAAACAATAATTAATGTAATTTAATCAAGAGGATATACTAACTTGTCTTTAGAGCTTCAGAATATGTATTTTTCAAACCACTTTTATCTTAGGAATGTAATATCTATATTATATGAATTTCTAAGTTTTAATTATTGAATTAGATGAAAATTCCTACCTCAGTATTTTCCAATACTATTAAAATTTTTTGAATAGTCTGTTTTAACACTTTCTTAAGAATAAGGGGGGGAAAAAAAGAATAAAGGCATTCTTATATATTTAAATCAAGTTTCTGAATTCTTAATGGTTCATAGTCCCTTTGAAAACTTTATGTCTAAATAGATTTAATACCTACAGATCTCTTTTTCCACTAAAATAGGCAACATTTTTAAAAATCTAGAATATCTTCAGATAATAGTCAAAAAGAAAAATGCTTGCCACTAATTAGTATGATGAGGATCATATCAAATTTAGATTTGGATACTCCAGTAATTCTTTTTTGCAGTCGAAATGTCTGATTTGCATGTAAACCTTACCAAGTTAAGAAAAGGTACCAAGTAAACCATGCTGATCTCTTCCCAAAACAAATTCATCACCCATCATAAGCATAAAAAGCTATTAAGTTTAAGATCCTCAAATTTATTTTATGAGAAACGTTATAAGAATATCAGAATGAACTCAAGAAACTAGTTACAAGGTCATACAATTAACTGCTAAAGCCAAACTATTTAAACAAACTGCAAAATCACTTATTTTATCAGCAGCATGAAATTTTCAGTATTAATATTGTTTTGGGGACCAATGAAGCAAAGGATAACGAAAAGATGTCAGTTAAAAATTTTAATAGAGACGAAGAAGTCAGATGACACAGGGAACAGTAATTGAAATATTAATAAATCAAAACAATTTGCATTACATACTAATGAATCCTCAGGTGTTAAAAACTGTATTCTATTTGTGACAAAAATTAAAATCCATGAAAAGAAATATCCAAACAAACGACTACGGATGAAATGTTGAGTGGTAGAAGAAAACCATTAAACAAATAAGACATTATATAGACAGGGCCTACACTATGTTCTGTACTGACAGGAATATGTAAAGACTTAGACTTCAAGAGTTTACTCTGAAAACACTACAATTCAAGTAATAATATATTGTTTTCTTCCAAAAAACCTCTCCTATGTTTTCTGCCTGGATTCCACAATAAATTATGTTAATAAAAGAGGGAATATAATAAAATCCAAGCTGCTACTGTCCCATCTGTTTTCAGCTTTTATGCGATGAAATGGGATCAGAACATCACTTGTTATTATTTCCTACCATATCATACTGGTGATATGGAAAAGAGTGTAATCAAGAGTTTGAGCAAAAAGGTGATTGAAAAAATTGTAAATATTTTATTTTCACATGGCAGATTTGTTGAACAGTTACTGACTTCAAAAGGTGGCTAACAACTGATATTGGAGAATTAGAATGAGGTAACTGAAAATTACAAAGAATGCATAAATATATATTAACGTATACTGACAAAGTTTATGGATTCAGAATAAACAGGCAAATTAGGAAAAGTGAGGTCAAACCAGTTATTAGTGCCATTTAATTAGTGATATTTTGTATCTTAATATTGTAATACATCTATGTATGCTTAAAGTTGAATAGAGTCACTATTTTGAAATTCTTGATAAGAAAGTTCAGTCTTATTTGAAGTCCATTTACATTATTAAAAGAAATGTAGATAAAAAATACAGGGGGTGTAGGAAGATGGCATCAGATAAGGCAAGCAGGGCTCAACTGTCTCACAAAAACAACAGAGAAAGAGCCAAAATTTGTCCAAAGGACCTGCTTTGGGGGTCAGCAGACCAGGACAGTGCTATATTACTCCCAGGAGGGTGAGGTAGAGAGAGACGAAGAACTCAAAACAACAAACATGAGTTACCAAACCATGGTGGTGGCCAGGAAGTGTTCCCCTCCTCCACCTCCAAGATATTAAGCTGGGGTAAAATCCCTAGCTCATTGCAGATGATTGAGAGGGGAACAGACATCTTTCTCCCTGTTAGTTGCTACAAGATTAAAGGGAGGGGGAATTGGGGGGCTTTTTTTCAGTGAATTCAGCCAGCAGAGGCCACTTTGAATCTCAGCTCTGACCAGACCAAAACACAGGAATATGGAGAGTTAAACAACTCTGTGGAAAGGTGTGCCAAAGAGCGCCATCTGCTGGACAGTCTAGGAATTACATGGACAAAAAACAGCTTTTAGTTCCCTTTGTACTCTTAATTCTTCCGCAAAAATTTACATTGCATTAGTGAGTACCTGACCCAATTTTTAAAACTTAAGCTGGGAAGTTGTAAGACTTAGAATAAGTTGAACCAAATATCAAAGAAGAGATGTGAAAAAAAAAAAAATAGGTAAGAGAGAATCTGGCCATTAGTGTAAATTCACGAACATATTCAGATGCTAGACTTCAGCAAAAAATTACAAGCCATACTAGGAAACAGAAAGAGACGGCCCAGCCAAAAGTGCAAACCAAATATCCTGAAGAGATACAGGATTTAAAACAATCTGTGATAATCACACAAATCTCCTAAATCACTTCAAAGAATTTATAGAAAATATGACTAAAGAATTAAAAGATATTAAGAAGATACTGGGAGAGCATAAAGAGCAATTTGAAAGCCTGGAAATTAAAGTAGCGGACCTTATGGGAATGAAAGACACAATAGATGAGATTAAAAATACATTAGAGGGGGAAGCGGCTGTGGCTCAATCAGTAGGGCTCCCATTTACTATATGGGAGGCCCCGGGTTCGGTTCCCGGGGCCTCCTGGTGAAGGCAAGCCCGCCCGCACGGTGTGGTTAGCTGACCCAGCGAGCACAAGCAACAAGGGGGGGATAAATGAATAAATAAATAAAATCTTTAAAAAAAAAAAAAATACATTAGAGGCATACAAGAGCAGCCTTGAATTGCTTGAAGATAGAATTATGATTTTGAGACAGAACATCTTAACTGGAAAAACAGAAACTGGAGAACAGAAAGAGAAGAGAAGGGGAAAAAAATGGAACAGTGTCTCAGGGAATTAAATGGCAATGCAAAACACACAAACATATGCGTTATTGGTGTCCCAGAAGGAGAAGAGAATGGAAGAGGGACAGAAAGAATATTTGAGGAAAATGACCGAAAACTTCCCAACCCTTATGAAAGACATAAATATCAATATCCAAGAAGGACAACATACCCCAAACAGAATAAATATGAATAGATCTAGCCTGAGATGCCTACCATTCAGAATGACAAATATCAGAGATTAAGAGAGGATTTTGAAAGCAGCAAGAGAAAAGCAAAACATCACATACAAGGGAACCTCCATAAGATTAAGTGCTGACCTCTTATCAGAAACCATAGAGGAGAGAAGAAAGTGGTATGAGGTATTTAAGGAACTGAAAGAGAAAAACTACCAGCCAAGAATTCTGAACCCGGCAAAACTTCCTTAAAAAATTAGACTGTGTTCAAAGTCTTCACAAACAAAAACTTTTAGAATATGTTAACCAAAATACCAGAATTACAAGAGATGCAAAAGGAAGTGCTGCAGCCTGAAAGGACAAAACAAGGGCAAGAGATTTGGAGAAGAGTGTAGACATGAGGATCATTAGGAAGAGAAAATTAAAGGGTAAAAAGATAGACAATATTACAATATGACAAAAGAAATCCAAAGGTCAAAATGGATGATGTAAGTAATGCCTTTGCAGTAATAACATTGAATGTTAACGGCTTGAAATCCCAAAGACATACTCTGATACAATCGATAAAAAAATATGAGCCATCTATATGCTGTCTACAAGAGACTCATGTCAGATGTAAGATACAACCAGGTTAAAAGTGAAAGGTGGGAAAAAGATATTACACACAAATAGTAGTCAAAAAAGAACTGGAGTAGTGATATTAATATTGGACAAAATAGATTTTAAATGCAAAACTGTTAAAAGGGATGAAGGAGGGCATTACATATTAATAAAAGGGGCAATTCACCAAGAAGAAATAACTATATTAAATATGTATGCCCCTAACCTGATTGCTCCAAGATACATGAGGCACATACTGGCAAAGCTGAAGGGAGAAACAGATGTCTCTACAGTAATAGTTGGAGACTCGAATACAGCATTCTCAGTATTGGACAGAACATCTGGAGAAAGGATTAATGATAAAACAGAGATCTTGAATAATATGATAAATGAACTAGACCTAAAAAACATCTATAGAGCATTGTACCCCCAAATAGCAGGATATACTTTCTTTTCACAGACTCATAGACCATATGTTGGATCACAAGACAAGGCTCAATAAATTTAAAACAATTGAAATGATAAAAAACACTTTCTCTGATCATAAAGGAATAAAGCTGGAAATCAATAATGTATGGAAAAAGGGAAAATTCATAAATATATGGAGATTAAATGACACACTCTTAATCCGTGGGTGAAAGAAATTGCAAGAGAATTCACCAAATATTTTGAGACAAATGAAAATGAGAACACAGCATATCAAAATTGTTGGGACACTGCAAAGGCAGTGCTGAGAGAGAAATTTATAGCCCTCAATGCATACATTAAAAAAGAAAATCAAGCTAAAATTGAAGATCTAACTGCACATCTGGAGGAACTAGAAAAACAGCAGCAAACTAATCCCAAACCGAGCTGAAGGTAAAAAAAATAGTAAAAATCAGAACAGAAATAAATGAAACCAAGAACAAAGAACAACAGAGAAAATCAACAAAACCAAAAGTTGGTTATTTGAGAATATCAACAAAATCAACTTTTGCTAGACTGCCAAAAGAGAGAAGATGCAAATAAATAAAACCATAAATGGGGGGGGGCGAGCATTACCACTGACTCCGCAGAAGTAGAAGAGATCCTAAGAGGATACTATGAACAACTATATGACAAAAATCTAGACAATGTAGGGGAGATGGACAAAGTCATAAAAGCACAAAGCACCTACACTGACCTTAGAAGAAACAGAAGACCTCAACAAACCAATCACAAGTGAAGAGATTGAAACAGTCATCAAAAATGTCCCAAAGATGAAGACCAAGATCAGATGGCTTCACAGGTGAACTCTATCAATCATTCAAAGACCATGTAATATCAATCTTGCTCAAGCTCTTCCAAAAAAAAAAAAAAAATTGAACAGGAAAGAACACTACCAAACTTATTTTATGAAGCCAACATCACCCTAATACCAAAACCAGGCAAAGATACTATGAAAAAAGAAAATTACAGACCTCTATCTCTAATGAATACAGATGCAAAAATCCTCAACAAAATATGTGCAAACAGAATACAAAAGCACATTAAATGAATTATTCACCACAATCATTGATTTTATCACAGGTATGCAAGGGTGATTCAACACTAGAAAACCAATTAGTGTAATAAACCACATTGATAAACTGAAGAAGAAAAATCACATGATCCTCTAGATTGATGCAGAAAAGGCATTTGATAAAATACAGCACCCTTTCTCGATAAAAACACTCCAAAAGATAGGAATAGAAGGAAGCTTTCTCAATATGGTAAAGTGCATATACGAAAAACCTACAGCTAGTATGTACTCAGTGGTGAAAGACAGAAAGCTTTCCCACATAGATAAGGAACAAAAAAGGATGCTCACTGTCACCGATGTTATTTAATATTGTGCTAGAAGTTCTAGCTAGAACAATTAGGCTAGATGAAGAAATTCATGCATATAGAAAAGGAAGAAGTAAAACTTTCACTATTTCCTGATGATATGATCCTATGTCTAGAATGTCCTGAAAAATCCATAACAAAGCTACTAGAACAGACAAGTTCAGCAAAGTTGCGGGATACCAGAGTAATGTGCAAAAATCAATAGCATTTCTATACACTACTGATGTGCAATCTGAGAAGGAATTCAGAAAAAAATTCCATTTATAATAACAACTAAAACAATAAAATATTTAGGTATAAACTTAACCAAGGACATAAAGGACCTGTATTTAGTAAACTACTAACATTGCTAAAAGAAAATGAAGACGACTTAAATAAATGGAAGTAGATTCCATGTTCATGGATTGGAAGACTAATTATTGTTAAGATGTCAATTCTACCTAAAGTGATTTACAGATTCAATGCAATCCCAATAAAAATTCCAGCAGCTTTTTTTTTTGCAGAAATGGAAAAACCAATTATCAAATTTATTTGGAAGGTTAAGGGGCCTTGAATAGCCAAAAAGATCTTTAAAAGGTCATGTATATTACTAGAAAGAAAGCTAAAACCTGTAACATGGGGCTGCATAAGTCATGAAACCTCAAGTAAAACACAAATATGGGTGATATTGCATATATAAGACTTGTTTTACAAAACGTAAATACAAACATACAAGTGAGAAGGAAAAAGAATAGCAGCAATATACAGCAGGGGAAGCATAGAGAGATTAAGAGGTGATCAGGTTTGTTTTTTGTTTAAAATTATTATTGGAATAATGAAAGTGCTCTAAAAATGACTCAAGTGATGAATGTACAACTAACTATGTGATTACAATGAATACCACTGATTGTACACTTTGGCTGGATTTATGGTTTATTAATTTGTATTAATAAAATTGATTTGTTGAGAAAAATGAATGTATACATCACATTTTCTAATAAAAGAAAAGGAAGAGCTATTAGATTTAAAGAACATTTGTACACTTGCTATAATTGAATTTCAATAATAGTTTATTTTTTTCCAACATTATAACCATATATTTTAAAGAAAATGTCATGAATTCTTTATCAAGATGTACCAAACTCCTCCAGTTTATAACCCAGAATGAAGCCTAGACTGTAATGCCACAAGCACAACTCCAGGGACCACCTTGTACATTTAATAAATATGAACAGTTCTTCCCGGAGTTGTGCTACAAGGTCCTCTCTACGTATTATCATTTTCAAAGTGTGTACCAGCACATAGGTGTGAAAGCTCTGAAACATGGACAAAAAGCAGTGTTTTGAAACATCATCCATCAGCTTCTGTTAACAGAAGTTAGGCATAATTTCAAAGTGCACTCTACTACAGTAAGTTTAGCATTTTCGTGAGAACACAGGGAACAGTAATGTCTCTCTCTAGTTGAGATTCACCAGGCTAAAATCAGAACTCCAGGTCCTGGTCTAGATGCTTTAGTAGTTTGTGTTTCAATTCTAGGCATGCCTGACATGTCATGAAAAATTGGCAAAGCTTGAAAAATTAGTAAATGAAAGCATAGTAATACTGTTGCCTGGATAGTCAATCTCTAATTGAATTGTTTTAAACAATTGTCTATCAGCTATTACATACTTCTATCAGCTATTACATAAGCAAATAAAGAAAGATTATCATTTTATTAATTGGAAAAAAAAAGTTGGCAGTTATTACCTACACCAGTATTGCCTGAACAGGATAGAACTCATTTAAAAATGAGCTAAAGGGACGGCTGTAGCTCAAGTGGTTGAACACCTGCTTCCCACATATGAGGTCCTGGGTTCAACCCCCAGTACCTCCTTAAAAAACAAAAAAGAAACAAAACAAAAAACACAGGTTATGAAAGGCTTAGCTAGGCCAGACCTTACCCAGTTACACTAGTTGTCTTCCTCAGTATATTTATATAGCTCAAAGAGAAAAAATTAAGATCAGTAGAAGTGCGAAATAACCATATAAATCTAGCTATGATTTCCCAAAATGATTCTACTTTTTATACCTAGAAAGCTCAATTTAAGTTTAAAAATCAACATCATTTGACAAAAGGACATTCACAAACTAATGTTTGCCTAATAGAAACATCAAATCTATTATTAGAAGCATACAAAGAAGAAAAGTTGAGTGTGCACCCTTTTATACTTTGATGATAACATCCTTATAATTTTAGATATTATCTCATATTATAATTGTAGTTATTTACATACATTCATTACCATTCCTTGACCATGAAATTAGAAGGTCCTCTTGATTGACAAGAGTCAAGCCTTATTCATTTTTATATTGCCTTAAGGTTCTCAAATAAATAAATTTCTCACTCCTTTTGGTGTTGTGGACCCACCTCAGCAGAACAAGGAATGTGTCAGGCTGAAAATAAAGTAAACCATTTAGAGGTTGAAATAAAATATAGTAGATTACTTGCATTCATATTACAAGTCTTATAATATTATATGTATATATTTTCATACATATACTCATGACCACAGAGGTGAAGCAAAGTAAACATAATCTCACATTTTATTTTGAAAGCAGAACAGCTGCCTCTTCTACTTGATGTAAAGCAGCATCTTTGTGTAAAACGATATTTTTGAGATGAATCTAAATACTGAAATTGCAAACCTGATTTAGTTATAAACTATATGAACTTAGTATCTGTGCCTCTTGAAAGAGGATTTCCCACTTAAAACTAATAATAAATTGGTGCCACTTTGTAGAGGCACATCATGTCAAATAATATCGAACTCTCTTAAAATAGTAAATGAAGTCAGACACAAGAGAATATGGGGCAAAAGCTTCTTAAACTATATGATTTGCAGAGGTTACTGACTTTTCCCTAAATAGTTCTCAGAGCTGATACTATGTAATCTTTCTAAATCAGAAAGTATTGAGTTTCTTTTCTACCATGAAATCCTTTGGAATCAAAGAGCAAAGTGGATAGCTGCAAACCACCAAAGTTTCTTAAACTAATCTTTATCAACAGAGTTCAGGAAAATGAAAAGTGAGGGAGGGGGTAAAAAACGGAGATATTTAAAACATTAAAAAATTGCATTTAGAAGGGAAAATTTTACTTATCATTACAAACTGAAAATAGTGTCTAAGGACTTTCTTATTTCAGGGGGAAAAAAAACCTAGAGGCCCTCAAAGGAAAAATAACAAACCCAGAAATCTTCACATAACTTTGGAAGCAGAGCAGGAAACTACATTTCTATGAAATTAAGACAAAGATTTCACTATTTTCACTCTAAATGGAGAATCAAAGTCTTTAATCTCAGGAGCCATTGCCAAAACAAATGTGTGCCAAAGTGGATACCACCCCAAATAGTGGGGCTTCTAACGGCTCTGGAGACACCCTGGTCCTACGGTCAGGGCAGATTGCTCTGGAGTTTGGTGCCTTGCCAGTGGGCCCTTCTTTGGAGTTTGTGCTCCTGAGAGTGACAGAGATGGACTCAATTATGGCATCTCTACACATGGCTCATCTGTCCCTCCTATTTAAACCTATACTTGGCGCTGGAGTTGGTAGGTGTACGTCGAAGAGAATGGAATCTTTGGGCTGTCCATGTGCCTGGAACTTCAGTGGAGTTGCAACACCTACTTTCCAGTTCATTAGACTCACCCAGGACAACTAACAAGGAGGTGAGGATTGACAACCATCATACCAAGGAAACAAGAGAGCCTAAAACTTCAAGCAAGAGAGTCCCATCCATCGGCCCTATGGGATCACAGCCCCCTCTTAATTAGAGGTGAAGTGGGCATCACCATCCCAGAATCCTCAGGATTGGTGAATGAACTATGGACTAGAGTGGACTTACTGGTATTCTACTATAGACTTATTGTGATTCTAGCAATGGAAGAAATTACAACCTTGATGTAGAGGCAATGGCCACTGGGGGCTCTGGTGACAGGGAGAGGGAAAAACAGTTGTAATATGGGGGCTTTTTTCGGGACTTAGGAATTATCCAGAATGACATTGCAATGACAGATATAGGCAATTTTATATCCTCCCATAACATGCACAACTGTGTCGGGGGGAGTGTAGACCACAATGTGAACTATGGTCCATGCTCAATGGCAATGCCTCAGGATGTTTTTATCAATTGCCACACTAGTGAAGGATGTTGTTTATGTGGGAGGGTGTAGGAGGAGTGGGGCATATGGGAATCTCTATATTTTTTGTGTAACATTTATGTAATCTAAGTATCTTTGAAAAAGTAAAAAATTAAAAAAAAAAAAACCAAAAAAACAAATATGAAGCTTATCTTGTTTGTATTTGCTTACTAGACTGATATATTTAGGCATTTGCCTGAAAATCAGAGTACAGTGACATTGTTATTATGGTCCTGAATAACAGTTATTTTGTATGAAATGGAATGTCCTTTAAGGAGTAATGAGGTAGATGTCAGTCAACAAAAAGTAGGATCAAAGACACGAAACAAAAGGTATATTAAAATGCAAAGGTTAGAGAAGAAATCATGATACCATTTTAAAAAGGCACTTTCTTTTCTAATCTTTCAAGACTACAAAGAGAAGATTACCAGCATCTAGGTAAGTATCATTATATAAATGACTTCATAAATGAAGGGAATATCGTACAGGTCATGTTTCCAAATTCTCAGAAATTATTTGGCATTTCACCGGAAAAAGGCTATGAAAACTGAAAATTATGTAGAACAGCTTAATTTCCTTAGACTACATAAGTATTAAACTGATTTATAGGGGATCTTAATGATTTTAACGGATTGAACAGTATTCAGAAATGATATTGTAGGAATGGAGATTTCCTTCTTGCCCAGACCTTTTTCTATTAATCCAATTGTCACCATTTCTGAAGAAAGTCACATATCTTTGTAATTTGATTTTAACATTACATTCCCTAATTTTATTCAAATTATATGGTAAATGCTTTTAAAGCTAGCTAGTAAATGAAGAATCAAAAACTAAGTAAGATTAATTCCTTAGGTGAATGCATGAAACAGAGATAAAAACAGCTAATATGAATCTTTACTATGCATAATTCCAAGATTCAGTCACAAATTTGTATGTATATGTATATACATATACATATATTATTATACACACATATATGGCATATATGTTTATAATGCAAAATGCTATATATAGAATATGCATAAACATATATATTTAGGTATATATAGACAGTATAATTCCTAAGGAAATTGTATAATTAACTGCATATCAAAAATATATAATTAAGTATGGTATAATTAACTAAATAATCAAGTGAATCTTCATTAGCTTTAGAAAAACAAAAGAAAACAAAAAAATATTATATGGCACAATCTTCAGTTTTGAATATTTGTATAGATATATATTTACACAATATATAATTATAGATATATCCAATTAACACTTCATGTTTAGTAGCTATATTTGTGACATTAAATTGCATTTGTTACTAAAAAATCTCACTAAAGATAAGCAGATTTTTTTAAAAAGACAAACTACAAGCATGAGAGCAATAAGAGTCAGCAGCAACAAATTTTGGAAGCAGATGAACAACTATTAAATGAATTAGCAGACCAAAGAAAGCTAAATCCTAACCTGACAACTGGAATAGCTAAGTACTAACACTAATCTATTCTGAAGGATCCTTGTTAGCTTCAGAAATGTCAGCAAATACCTCTGGCACTGTGGGTAAATGCAGAAGTGAGGGTAGGGGTCATTAAAACAAAAAGTCTGACTGAAAATTACGAAACATATCCCTGAATTTCCTGCCCGACTCTATAATGCTGGGCAACCACCCTTCACCATTCTTGCAAATGGCTGAAGATTTCTTCTCTGGGAATCAATGGGTCCCTGGCCTGAGAGACACAGAAACAACTGAAGGTGGAATGCCGTCTTGAAAACAGAAGAATTAAGTTAATGTTTGCCTTAAGCAAAGTTGCACTCCAAGCTTCTTCCACTCATTATTGGAACAGTGACAACCAGGGCACAGGATATCGGACAACTCATCTCTGAGCAATCCAACCAGGTCAAGATGAAAGAACTGAATATGACTCATGACTAGGGGTCCCCCCGAAAACAGCTCAGCCAGAGGACAGCTCAATAATCATCACCTATGTGTTGAGAGCTTCCAAAGGGCTTTTGAATCCACTCTTTAAAAATCTGCAGACAACCAAGGATTGCCAGAGAGATGAGAAAAGTCTCAGACATAAAAGATAAAAATCAAAATAAAGAGAAAAAGGCAACTTGGAAGAAACAAATAAGCAGGAAGACAACAAAACCTATCCTTAATGCCATCTGAAAAATAAAAGATGACATAAAACATGAAACAAAAATATAGGTTATAAAAAAAGAATATTTAGAGAACAAAAAGTTCTGAAAATTAAAAAACTATGATATGAGAAATGAAGTACTCAATAGAGAGGTTGGAAAATAAAGTTCAAGAAATTCCCCAGAAGGTAGAGAAAAAAAGACAAGATGAGGAAAATAAAAGTGTAAAGATAAATAACTTAGAGGACCAGCCAGCCAGTCCATCACCAGGCTAATTGGTATTCCAGAAAGAGAGCAGAGAAAATTGAAAACAATCATTGACAAATCAAGAAAATCTCCCAGGAAATGAATTTCCAGATAAAGAAGGCTGAGTTCCTAGCACAAAGAATGAAAATACACACATCAAATCTCACCCTTATAATAAAAAAGAACATCAGGAATCAAAATGACACAGACTTTTCACCAAAATAATGCAGCAAAGGCTTCAAAAATTTGAGGAAAAGGGATTCCCAGCTTAAAATTCGATTTCTGGTCAAACTATCAATTGAGTGGATGAGTAAAAATATTTTTCAGAAATTCAAGAATTTTTAAATTATACCTTCCGTGCACCCTCACTCTGGAAGCTCTTGGAGGATGTGTTTTATCAAAATGAAACTCTCTCCCAAGAAAGAATGACAAGGTCATGGGAAACAGACACTTCCTCCAAAGAGAGAGGGGAAGGGAATTCCCAAGATGATGGTGGGGATCCTAGGATGACAGCTGTGCACCAACCACAGAAGGCAAACAGTCCAGCCTGGCGCAGTGTGACTCAAGGCACAGATTTGTTGAGGGTTGCCATCACACCGTGCTGTGCCTTCTTTTTAACCTGATGAAGCTATTAGAGAATGAGCTCCACTGAAACAAGGAGAAGCCAAGAAAGAGAAAGATAGAACGTAAGTAACAAGGAAAATGGCTCAAGAAGAAAGGAAAAGGCCCAGAAATACCTAGAAAGGGGACTAGAGAACAAGGAGTCTGGGTCGTAGGTAGAGATATATGGAGAGAGGAAGCCGCAAAACATATGGGAAAACGTGTTCCTGAACACAACCAACCTTATGGAAGGCTGTGCTGAGAGACTTGTGTGTGGCATGGAAAGATCAGCAATTGGTATACAGAAGCCTGAGCATTTGAGTGGACAAGGTATCACTAGCTCCAGGAAAAATCAAAGAAAGGAAGAAAATGCAATCATATTGCACAACAATGCTCAGTTGTAAATAATATTTGCATATGCATAATAATATAAATAACGAATAATGATTTGAGGAAAATATTTAGTACAACTCTTTGGGAGTGATGACGGAAAGGAAGTAAGGGGAATAGTGGGATAGAGCGCTAAATCCTAATCCGAGTTAATAGAAAAGGAGCACATAACGGCTAAAATTATAATTGTCAGAAGAAACAGGTAAAACAGCAAAAGTGGCCTTCTCAGTGTTATGCAAATAGATACATATAGGGGTAACATAGTAACACATCATCTCCATATTCCAAAAAGTACTATATCACAAACATTTCATCCTTGAGAGTAACCATGCCTGGCAAAAAGGAATTGCTCTCTAATGCTTACTGAATGAATAAATGAATAACCCTAGAAAAGTAACTATGTTAAGCTCTGGAAAATTCTGATAACCTAAGAGGCAAAATACTACATGGAAGACACACATGAAAAGTTTCAAGATGTTTCAGGAATTATTAAAGCCAAAAAAAAAAAAAGCAGTTTTTTCAATATGTTATATAATATGGGATTTTAATATTATATCTGTAGCCAAGTAAATATTATGTTTAGATATTGATTATTTCATTAACATATCTGAAATTTTATATATTCAATTTGTCCAAAAAACTTTTTAAAGATCTCATTCAGGCATATAGTTATTCTAACATGCTCCAAGGTAGATGAGAATTGTGGTTGATGATACAGATGCAAGAGTGTTCTTCTGTGAGCTAGAGTGGATGTACGGTCACTATTGCAGGTTGGTAGGAATGTGAGAAGCATGGGAAAAATACAATTGGTGTGACTTACGGACTACGGTTAACAGCAATATTGTCATATTCATGCATCTACCAAAGATGTACTGTGTTGATAATGGGGGAGTATGGAAAAGGTGTGCAAAATGTACGCTATGGACCATGGTTGGTGGTAACAGCCTGATGATATTATCTCATAATCTGTAACAAATTTTCCACCAGTGTGGTATGTTGATGAAGGGGTATTGTACGGGAGTTCTATACATGTGCATGATTGTTTTGTAAGTTCACAACTTCTGTAATAAAAATATATTTTAAAAAATAATAGAATGGGTTGGGGAAAAAATACACCAAATATATGATGTGGACTATAGTTAGTAGTAATATTTTGACAATATTCTTTCATAATTTGTAATAAATGTTTCACAACAATGCAAGGTGTTGGTGGTGGGTTGATGTGTGGGACCCCTGTATGTTATGCATGTTTGTTTTGTAAGTTCACAACTTTTATTATATCTTATTGCTGATGTATATTCATGTATGAATGATATACTTCAATTTAAAAAAAAAATGTTCCCAGCCCTCTTGCTCCTCTAGGCATTTACCTCTGCCTGGTATGCCTTCCATCCACCCTCCCTCACCCTTAAGCACACCCCCACCCCCACCCCCACCCCACCTCCCACACCACACACACACACTTTTGCTTTATTTAAGCTGCTGCTTCTTGTATTTTTAAGACTCAACATTTTAAGACTCAGCTTGGACATCACATTATCTGATCCCTAAGGCTGGGACTTTCAGAGAATATAACACACTAAATTCTCTTCCACTAGAAGATAAGATCTTGATTATATAATACCTTTCTCAACAACCAGTATAATTCTCAGTAATTATAAGCACATAAATGTCTCATAAGTTAATTTACCATTTCATGTAATTATAAAATAAAGCACCTAGCTGCCAGGCATTTTTCTAGGCATTGAAAATATCATAAAGGGACAAATGCTCTGTCCTCATAAGCTTACTCTCCTTATATTCTAGAGGTAGGGGCAGAAAGACACAAGCCAATAAATCAATACATAACACAATATAAGATAGTGCTGAGTACTATAAAGCGAAGTAATGGGATAGAGAGAGATAGACAAGGGTGTTATTTTAGACAGGCTCATGAAGGAGGGAAGAACTCTGTAGTGATGTAAGTGAGAGAATAAGCCATGCAAATATCAATGGGAAGAATATCCCATATAGAGAAAACATCCAAATGCCAAATCAGAGAAAGGAAAAGTGGGCACATTCAAGTCAGGCAGGCATATCACTAACTGGTTAAATAACTTCTACTAAATCATGTCACCTCTCTAAGGCCTCATTTTCCCCAGAAACAAAATCTGGAATCTATTAATCAAAAAACCTATACTTGTAGCCCAGGCATCTTACTGTCTGGCTTCATGAGTCTGCACCTCTTACTGCTACTTGGCTTTGGCACAACCAGATGGTTCACCACATAGGCTGCACTCACTGAGGTGTGCAGTCACTCCCTGACCTGCTCTTTCATGAATTTAATACAAACAGAGGGACTCATGTGACACTACGATGGATGATACCAATTGAACTGCACATGTTCTGGCTTGTAACAGAGTTCAGGGGTTCCAAACAATGAGTTGGCCAAATCAGGATTTAGAAGGCTCACGGTTATATTTTACTCCAGAGAAAAATCAGGGCTCAAGTTATAATTACATTAAATAGGGCCTCAATGTCTCCAATTCAAGAACAATTTTATATTATTTAAGAATATGTTTATATCTGTGATCATTTTACCTACGTGCCATTTAATTCACTCTCCTTAAACAAACAAATAATTGCCACTACCTAGGCCTAAAGACCATGTTCGTGAGACTCTGGGGTAGGAAAATCAGAGAAGAACTGTTCATTCTCTTCTCTTCCAAATAAGGACAGATTCGACTCAGAAAAACATGCCCTTAAACTCCAAGATACTTTGAAAAGCCATCTTGCTAACACCTAAGAAAAGATGTGAGCAAGGTTGTATGCCACCACTATAGACAACAAATCTCAAACAAGTAAGGGTTATTTCACAGACTTTTAAACACTTTGCAGAACACAGAAATGCGGGAGAATATGCATCAGCAAATCTTGACATCCTAGCTGATAGCAAAAGGTTGTGAGAGGTAACATCTCAGGGCCTGCTGGCAGAGCTGAAGTTAAATCCCAGCTCTACCCCCTTGGGAACGTAACTCATACTCTCTACCACTAGGTTTCTTATCTATAAAATGGGGATAATCATAGTATCTAATCCTAGATAACAGGACTGACATCAAAATGAAGCGAACTCGGGGAGCAGATGTAGCTCAAGTGGTTGAGCGCCTGCTTCCGATTGTATGAGGTCCTGGGTTCAATCCCTGGTACCTCCTAAAAACAAAACAAACAAGCAAACAAAAAAATCAACTCTCTCTGGAGAGCAGATGTAGCTCAGTGGTTGAGCACCTGCTTCCCATGTATGAGGCCCTGGGTTCAATCCCCAGTACCTCCTTAAAAAAAAAAAAAAAAAAAAAGGAGTGAACTAATACATATAAAGAATAAAAGACAACTATAAAAGATAAACGTCTGGCACTTATTAATTAGAAATCACTGTTTCTCAAACAACTTAAGAGAAGGTTTAAGAGAAGGTTGCCTACCAAGGCAGGTTTTCAGTGCAATCAAATGTAGTTTGTCTTGAAGCAGATCCTTATAGAAATTTTGAGTTTTTAAATATATATTTAATGTCATTTTAATTTATTTTTGATAATTAAGACATTTTTATTTATTGATAGTTTACTGGGTGTTAGACACTAAACTAAAAAATGATTTTCTCATCTAATCCTCACAGCTCAGTGAGGTAGATGCTATTATCTCCATTTTATAGGTAACAAAATTTAGACTCTCAAGTTAAAGAAACTGCTGAAACAGAGAAATGATAGAGCCAGGATTCAAAACCCAAATCTGATTCTATACTCTGTGCTTTTAAGTATTATGCTACCCTAACCCCTTATTTCTAGGAGACAATGATTGTGCCAACCACAGTGCTTTTCTGTTAAACCTCCCAGTTGGAGAGGGATTACTGTATTATTATTTCTAAAGGGAAAAGTTAATAGCTGAGAGAGACTCAAAAGCATGCAGTTACACCAACAAAGGCTTTAATTCTGTAAAGCTGGCACAACCACTGTGCCTTTCTCTTACTCCCTTTGACTTAGCCATAGAAGTATGTAAATAATTTTAGTAACTGTAAATTAGTCACTCATTGAGATACCAAATAATCTCACTCTAAGCACCTTTAGTAAAATATGATAGTGGAAGCTATCTCTAATTTGAAGAACTCCCAGATTTTCAGTCTATTCATTAGCTTTTAGTTAAAAAGTGTGGAGAAAGCATTTCCTAGTAGAATTTAGATAACCCACTATTGAAAAAATCAAGCCTCTAGAATTGTAGGATCCTTCCTGAAACTGACCTGCTGTCTCTCATGTTATTTCATAAGGGAGACAATAAGCTTGTGTTTCTTTTTATTTTTTCCTAGCAATTCTAGAAAATAAGATCAGATGGCACTGATGGTTAAAATGAAAATTTGATCTTTATATACAGCTTTTATTATAGTCTGCAACCAGCTGTCAATCACAAATTAACAAAAAGAAATGTGAAAATTAAAGGCAAACCTTTCATTTAATAAAGTAGGATTTAAAGCAGACACCTTCCAGTTTCTGTAATCACTGACTTGGCTGAGTGAGACAAGGACCTGGCACAATATTATAGATAAACAGTTAATATTTTCAAGTGCAAATCCAGGTTTATGATCTTCATTGCCTACCTAATACTCTGGAGTTCTTGAGTAGCAAGGTGAAAATAACACACAATTTTAGTTACCCCTATCAGAAATACACAACAGACAAAGTCATACATAAATCTAAGTCAGAACATCCTGTTAGGAAAACAGAAATTTTAAAAATATTCCTACCTTGTTCCAAAAATTAAGACATTTTTAAACCAAAGATCAGAGGCAAATAGATGACTGCTTACTCTTAAGGTCAAGGTACAGAGAAACCTGAAAGGTTTTAGAAATGCCACATTACCTTAGCCACCTGTCATTCAATGGCAGTCTTTAAAACAGTATCAGTAATAGAGGGTTTTGATTTTAAGAAAAATATCCAAAAACAAATTGTCTAAAAATGATACAAAATTATTTTCAATTTTTTAGAGAGGAATAAAATGTATGCTATTTTTAAAGTTTTTTCTTGGATGTGAAGAAAATCATATTGTACATAATTACATAAGTGATAACAGTTCCTTTGGAAGCCATATGTTTAGACATGTATAAATATTTTCTCTTTCATGTTTTGTATTTCAGTCCTGAATAGCCCAAAGATCCCATACATATAACGTCAGAGGAGAACATAGAAGATGTGTTTTATTCTAAAAAGAAAATCTAAATGAGAACTGGCAACCAAGCTGTAGAGCATAGCGTTTATATGATGGAAAATGTAGATAACCTGAAAAACAGCAGATGCTGCTAAGTGCCACCACCAAAAAAAGTCACAACTGCTATAGTATAAATTTCTAGATCATTTTAAGTCTGCCATTTAAATTTCATTGTCAACTTGGGTCTATGTTTAAAGTGAGATGCAGACTGCAACGCTTTTAGAAAACCCAGAAAGTAACTGAGTGAGGCAACTAATGTGACTTTCTGCTTTTATATTAGTGCTGACCTCAAGGAAAGTCAGTTTAGTTTGGTGATTATTTGATAGGAAGATGTTTAGCTCTTATTCTATCTGCAGATGGTTTAAAATTAACAGTTAAAAATTGGTGTCCAAATCTCATTCTCTCCCTTTTGATGAGGCTTTGACAGCATTTCTGATCACTCCAGATCCAAAATATGTCATAGCTGTCTCCACCTTGGGAAAAGTAGCATTTACTCTCACAGCTCTCATAGGCACAAACCTTAGTACACATTGAGACCTCCACACCAAGGTATCTGGGCTATTCCATGACTTCACCTCTTTTTGTTTATTCCAAATTCATCACCTTAGATCCCAAACTCTTCACCCTGTATTGGTCCCATCTTCCTTTAAATCATTTACACATGGAACATAATTTTCTTGAAAAGGCATTTAATCCATTGGTCAAAAGTCAATAGTCTCAATTGCTTCTCATCAAATGAAACAATTTCTAATTATAGGCTTTAAAATATTTACTAGTGGTTTGATACCTCCATCTTTTTTTCAGAGACAATATAGTACAGTATAAAAGGCATAGGCTTCTTCAAGGTGAGACAGACCTTGATTTGAATATACCAGTTGTTAATTGTGTAACCTCAGATAAGTGATTTTAACTACTCTAAAGTTCAATTTCCTCTCCGGTAAAATAGGGATAGTAATAAGAATCTCAAATGGCTTGCTGTGAGGATCAAATTACTTAAAATTGTCATAATTATAGCTAACATTTATTGAGCACTTTCTGTGTCATGTCAGTTACAATATTAACTCATTAATCCACACAACTACCCTGTGAAATGGAAACTAGTATCTCCATTTTAAATATATATAGACTGAGACACAGAGAAGAGAAGCAACTGCCCCAAAACGGCAGATATAACTGATGGAACAAGAATTGGAATCCAGGTATGTTTTAGTCTGTTAGGCTGTGGAAAGCAATATACCAGAAATGGTTTTGCTTTTACCTTGGGAATTTATTAACTTACAAGCTTACAGTTCTGAGGTCACAAAATGTCCAAATCAAGGCATCATCAGGCAATGTTTTCTCCCTGAAGACTGGCTGCTGGAGATCTTGGACTCCTCTGTCACATGGCAATGCACACGGTGGCATCTGCTAGTCTCTCTACCTTCTCTTCCAGGTTTTGTTGCTTTCAGCTTCTGGCTTCTGCGGCTTTCTCTCTTCTCTCTCCATATTCATTCCATTTATAAAGGACTCCCATAAGAGGATTAAGACCCACTCTGGGCCACACCTTACGTAAGTAACCTAACCAAAAGACACTTAACTGTACTAATCTAATCAAAGGTCCTACTTAGAATAGGTTCACATCCATGGGAATGGATTAGCTTTAAGAACATCATTTTCTGGGGCCCATAAAGCTTCCAACTGACACAGGGTGTGTCTGCGGAGCTCTTAACTCGCAGGACACCTTGCCTCACTTAAATGTGATTGCTGTACGTGAAGAGCCTGCTCATGTAGTACCAGCCACACAGCAGCACACAAATAAATGCTAATTTCTTTTCCTTCTTTCCTACCCCATCTCTTCAAACCCTACCATCATGCAGATCGTGAAATCAACTGAATAACATAAGTGGGAACGGCACACTATACTGTTAAATAGAAAGGGCTTTAAAATTATGAGGGACCAAGGGGGCCCCATAGATTGGGGGGGGGGGAGGAAAGCTCACTCACTCTAAAGGAAGAGAGTCAGGCAGAAAAAGCTCACTCACTCTAAAGGAAGACAGTCAGGCAGACCACAACAGCTTAGTGACAAACTAAGAAAGTAAGTAACCTCCTCAGAGATCAATCTACAAGAACACAGTATATGCAACTTAGAGGGGTCACTGGCCCAGCTGCCCCAAACTCAGCACATATTGGAGCATAGGGCAGTATTGTTTTGTTTGGTGCCTGTTCAACAGAGAGGAGAAAGGCACCCTTCCCGCTTCAACTCAATGCCTACTACAGCTTTGTCAGAGCACATGTTGTGATCAAAATATTTGGAGGGCTCCATAGAACATGATCCATCTTCTGCCCCTGAGGATGCTGATGATGTGAGTGTGGGGCAAACCTCCACAGTTTCGGGTGCAACCCTGCCATAGCATGAGGCAGAACCAGCAGCAGGAGCTGCTAAAGGGTGTGGCATTGGCAGTGGCAGAATCAGAAACAATTAGAGCAACTAAAGCCTTGGGAGCTCACTCAGAGCAATGAAGAAGGTCTCTGCAAGAAGGAAAACAGAGCTGAGGAGACTGCTCAAGGCTCCCACGAGCCTCTAACCCAGGGAATTCCAGATAAAGTGACTGAAACTGCTGGAAAAATGAAGAGGGTTCCTTGGATAAAAAGGAAAGAACACAGCCCAGAACAGAGGTTCAGAAATGGTTTCCTAAAATAAATGGAGAATTAGTATTGACTATTTTCATATATTTACACACATCCCAAATGAATAATGAGCAAGTTTAACTTTTATATTAGAAAAAGGTTGGTCTACAAAACACTTTTCTTTAACCTTCTACTTGAAGCAAACTACTTTTCCATGACTGTACTACAAAGTCTCACCCTACATTTTTTGTGAAGCATTCCTTAAATCAAACCTTTCTCAGTTTAAAGGAATGAAGACAGCTATATCTTACTAGTATTGTTCTCCAGTGTCTGACATTCACAGTTTCTTTGGCCCTCTTTTTCTGCATGCCAGACAGATTATAAACTTATATCTCTTTAGTTTTCTGTCTTGTACAAACCTTATAGATTATAGGTCAAATTTGATTGCTAACAGCAGGCTGCAATTAGCCAGGGGAAAAAATCATATCATTCAGAAATACTGAATTAAAGTCTTGCAAGCATTTTAGATTTTAAAATAAAAAGGAGAAACAAAATAACTTTTCAATTTCAATCTCTGCCTATTGCCATGTATATTAATCAATAAAACAAGGTCTAAATTGTAGAAAATTGTTTTTGAAATTTAAAAATTTTCTAAAGCTTATTCAAGTATTTCCTTAAAAGAAATTATTTTCTAAAGCTTATTCAAGTATTTCCTGAAAGTATATAACAACTGAAAAAAGAGCTACCTTAGCCAATTTATTTCCTTTAAAGCATAAAGAGCTAGATTTTTTTTCTTTTCTAAAAATGGAACAATGTGTTAACATTGACTTATATTTAGCCATAAGAACCAGAACCATTTCCAAGGAAAAGTTAGTTATTTAAGACTCCCTAGTTTCTAGGCTTGAAACCTTTGTTCACTTAAATTCAGACCTTTTCTCCTTTATAAAAAATAAAGGTTATAAATTTTCTACCAACTATGGGATTATTCACTTACCATAAGTTTTGATATAGGGTATGTTTCTTTTTCAATCCTGCAATCCAATTTCACATTTGATATCCTCTCTGATCCCAAAATTATTGAGAAGTATATTTAATTTCTGTTACATTAGAATTTTTTATTTTTCTGATAATTTCTAGTTTAAATGGATTTAGGTAAGAAAGACTGAGTGGTTTCAGCTGTTTAGTATTTACTGAACTTTTCTTTGTGGCCTACAATATATATTCAATGTTTTAAACTGTTTGATGGGCACTTAACGTATATTGCCTTTTTAAAATAAGATGGCATGTGTCTATATGTATTATATATTCACAAATGTTCAATATATACCCACTCAAGCTTTTTGAAGATATGTAAATATTTTTAAAGTTATTTATATTTGTCCAAGTGATTTGCTGACTTCTGAACAACTATGTTAAAGTCTTTCAACTATGACTTTTTAAATATGAAATAACCAACTTTGAGAAGTTTTGGTTTTATATATTCATCGCTATGTTGTTTTGCATTATAAAAGGTTTATGACAATTATACTTGTTTTTGGTATACTGTGATCTTCTTCCGGGGATGATATTAAAAATTAATCAACAGTACAGCACACTTAGAAGAGGCTAAGATTTTACTCTATTTGCCAGCTAATGAATTAGCCTTCTACAGTTTCATACAAGCTGGCACAAGACATGAGGCTCTCAGGTCAAAGACAAAGGACATTGCTATTAATAGTATAAAAGGCAGCATGAGCTTGTGTCTGCATGGGTTCTCCTTGCCCTCAACTCCCACAGAGGTAATACAAATGGGTTCAAGAGATGCTGCACACATGGTGGGTTTTCATCACAGCTGAGGAACCCTGAGCTTAGGAAACCCCAATCTTTTACACTGGTTGTTGTCCTTCATTTCCTTGTTAGTTTTCCTGGGTAAGTCCAATGAACTAGAGAATAGGTGTTGCAACACTATTGAGATTCAGGACCCAGCTGACGGATGGACATCCCAAAGATCTAAGTCTCTTGGAAATAAACTATCAACTATTGTACTAATTATAGGTTCAAATAGAAGGGCCAGAAAAGCCATGTGTAGGGAGACCACAACTGCGTCTAACTCTGTCACATTGGGGAGCATAAATTCCAAAGTCAGGCCCACTGGCAAGGCACCAAAGTCCTGAACTATCTGACCTGACCATAGTCAGAGCCCTCAGGAACCCTGCTATTTGAGGTAGTATTTACTTTGACAATCAATGAATCCTGCTGAGACGTGTATAAGTGTAACTTCTGGAATGACTTCCTGACTAATCTTAAAGTCTCTGAGCCATATAAAGTCATTTGTCTTTACTTTTCCCCCCTTTTGGTCAAGGTCTTTCTCTAGCTGCATTGCTAGTTGGTGCTTGGTAGTGATCCCTCAGTGCCAGGGAGGCTCATCCCCAGGAGTCATGTCCTATGCTGTGGGGAAGGTAATACATTTATATGCTGAGTTTGGCTAAGAGAGAGGCCACATTTGAGCAAGAAGGAGGTTCTCAGGATGTAACTCTTAGGCACCCTATAATACTAGGCTGTTTCAATTTCAAAAGTAAAGTTTCATAAGTACAGTCATCAATATCAAGGGCCCGTAAATGGGCCATCGTCCTTCACTAGTCACTGCCCCTGTACTTGGGGGATTCTTGCTGTCCCGTTAGAGAATGTGACAGAGCTCCCTAGGATGGGAATTTGATATTCTTTCGGTTATTATGTGACACTCCACCCACCGTGACAATACCCCATGGACACTTGAACACATTTATATGCCTTATATGTATGCCCCAGGTGAACCTCCTCCCATATATCCCCATCACTGACACCCTGCTCCAATGATCCTCCCCTGTTGTAGTTGTAACCCTCTGTGATCAAAAATGTCTTCAAAAATGAAGTCAACAAAATAAACAACTACAATTAATAAGAAAATGAAATAATAACGATAGTTTTAAAAATAAGAAAATACAAAAAAAATTTAAAAATAAAAACAAATTTGGAATAAAAAATAATGGAAAAATATTTTTAAAAGTTTTTTGACATTATGTCTTTCATCACTGTAAGATCTGTTGTCTTGTATGTATAGTGATATTTTCTTCTGTTTATTCCCCCAGTGTCTTACTTTTTTCATTTTGTCTTCAAAGAAGTTTTAGGTTACAGGAAAGTCATGTAGAGAATATAGGGGATTCCCATATACCCAACATCCTCCCCCTTTACTCTATTAATAAGAATTTATATGAGGGTGGTACATTTGTGACAATTGATATACAAATATTGAAACATAGATACCAACCATGGTCAATGGTTTACATTATGGTTTACATTATAGACTATATACTTTTATGAATTTTGATGGAAATTAACATGGTCTGTATCCACCATTGCAAGATCATGTAGAACACCTTCCATTGCCCCCAAAACGCCCCATGATCTATCTATTCTATTCCTCCCTCTTCCTCCCCTTGGGGCCCATGGCAACCACCAGGCTTCACTCCTTGAAGAACAAGTTTCATAGTTACTTGCAATAACATTGAGGGCTTGACATACTGCCCTGTCCTCCCCTTTTAGGCACTGCCTGTGTTCTCAAGAGACTCCTGTAGCTCTATTTGAGAACATAGCAGGACTCCCCAGGATGGGAGTCCAACGCCTTCCCGCCCATTATGTGGGTCTCCACCCACTGATACAGCACAGTATGACAAGAACACTCACACATTCCCTAGATGCCTGCCAAGGTATGCCTTGTCTCAAATGCCCCCTACATCCAACACCTAAACCAGTAACCCTCCCCTGCCATACTGCCAAAAGAACATTCCCAATGTTGTGGTTTCAATCACGTGCCCGCAAATCCCCAGCATTCACCTGTTCCCTCTGCCACCCTTCCCCCAGTTCCAATTTTATGTAATTACATAAATATAATCAGAACATTATTTTTTAAAGGGCAATTAAAAATTTTTTTGTTTGATTCCACACTACCCCTCATGGGCTTTCTCCCTTTACACTGGGTCCCATACTCCCACAAATCCATTCTCCCCACACACAGCGCTAACAATCAGTGCTGCTTTGAATATTTTTCTCCATACTCATAATTCTACAGATACAAATAGGCAAACAACTACAAAAACACATATAGAGGAATTTTTAATTACTGCTATTGTTTGTTTGCTTTATAAAATTGGGAAATTATATCTTTTTGGTAATTTGCATTTCTCACTCAACCATATCTCCAAGAAATCTCTCCCAGTGATGTGGCAGAGCTCTAAGTCATTCTTTTAAGGACTGCATAATAGTCCACGGTGTGGCTGCACCACAATTTATCTAGCCATTCCCCTTCTGACAGCATTTACATTGTTTTCAAGTTTTATACCACTACAAATAATGTACCCCAAACCATCCTTTTATATGTAGCCTTAATTAAGGGTACTTTTGTTCTATGGGATAGAGTCTCAGGTATGAAAATATTTGGTCAAAGGGTAGATATATTTTATTTTAATAGATTGACAGATCATTTTGTCAAAAGTTTTGTATAAGAATATCTTTCCCCCACAGCCATGCCAAAGTGACAGTCATTTTTTAATCATTATTAGTTTGATGAGTACAAAACTAGTTTACTGCTACCTTAATTTCTATATTTTCATAAATGTTTTATTTTAATTTTCTCTTCTGTGAACTGTCTATTCATTTCTTTACCCATTATTCTATTGAATTCTTTTTCTTGACTATTAGTAAAAGATTTTCCTATATTATTGTTTTAAATAATTTATCATCTGTACCATATTTCAGGGAGGAGACCATCTTTTTTTTCCTTATGACCTTG
Source organism: Tolypeutes matacus (assembly GCA_026826555.1). Lineage (NCBI taxonomy): Eukaryota > Metazoa > Chordata > Mammalia > Cingulata > Chlamyphoridae > Tolypeutes > Tolypeutes matacus. The sequence continues at coordinate 6,210,713 of JAKSZT010053770.1, read as the reverse complement.
TTTATAGCCTCTTCTGCCATACAAATAACTCTTAAATCACAAGGTCAAATAGTTTCCCTTCTTTTATAGTTTATAGTCTTAGTTAAGAAGGTCTCTTCTACCTTCAGGATTTTTTTTTTTTTTTTTTTTTTTTTACATATATGACATCCCATTTGGACGTTATTTTATTCTAATATGTAAAAAGGGAAATCACATTTATTTCCTTCAACTGTGTCAGCACCATTCAATAAATAATGTATTCTCTTCCTAATGAATTATCACATTCATATGTTAAATTCTCTTTCATATAAGAATACATTTCTAGACTTTTACTTTTGTTTCACTGACCTATTTAACTATTCTTAATACACTATTATATTGATTTTATTGTAATGAATTTATAATATTTTATTTAGAAAATATTTTACTTTGTATAAGGCAATATCCCTCTCAGCAAACTCTGCTATTTTCGGGCACTTATTCTTCCACATAAACTTTACAGATATTTCATCCAATTTTAAAAATAATCCTGTTAGGATCTAAAATGAAAAAGGCTATTTAAATCTTTAAATCTGTATATTTATTTTGGATGACTTGATATTTACACAATACTGAAATCTTACATCTAAGGACCAGAAATGTCAATCCATTTGTTCTGACTTAGAAAAATTTTAGGTTTTTATTTTTAACATAGGTCTTATACCTTTCCCATTTTCACTAAATATTTTATAGTTTTGTCTCTAAGTAGTACTATTTGCATTTGCCTTTATAGATGACTAGTGCCAGAAGAAAGGAAAAACTATTGATTTTAGTAATTTTATCTTACATCTAGCAACCTTCTTGAATTCTCATATTAAGTCTACTACATATTCTTATTAGAATTCTTTGGGTTTTCTCAATAATATTTCTGCAATAAAAGGGTGTATTTTACCTTCTCTTGAAATGCCTTTGTTGGCTATTTTACTATTCCATTTGCTAAAATCTTCAAAACAATGCTATTTAACAGTGTAATTGGACATCTTGATTGTTATTGAAATGGCACTAGTAGCAAATATTTATTCAAATTTTGGAAAATTTGCTTTAGGTTTCCTTCTATTCCTATTTTACTTAGTTTTTATTAGAAATGACTGATGAAGTTATAATATATGAATAGATTTGGGAAAGGTATCTGGTCCTCTGCATCAACTGTGCTGATGTAATGGGTTATGTGGATAGATTTTCTGAAACTGGTGTTTTCTGAAATAAACAATCCTTGTCACAATGAATTTTTTAATGCATATATTCTATTCCTTAAATATTTTATTTGAAAAATGTTTAATTAGGTTTTAAAATAAAGTTATGCAGTTTCGCATCACAAGTAGTTGCATGACATAGGAATGATCTGTTTTTTAAAGGTTAGATAAAACTTACTTATGACGAGATCTCCAAATGCTGTTATCAATAGCCGTTTTTAATCATCGTTCCAATTTCTCCATGGCAACTGATCTATTCAAGGTTTTCATTTCTTAGTCAATTTTGGTCATGTCTATTTTGTTTAAAACATTAATTACCTCTAAGCATTCAATTTGGCTGTCACTGAACTATATGTATTCCCTATAATTTTTTCACCTATTCTGTGTTGGTTATAATATGCCCCTTCTCATTCTTAACCTTGTCTATATCCTTTCCTTTTTTGTCTTTGTTTTCCTTTATTTGTCCAACATGTAGGCTTATCTATATATTTCATTCAATTTTGGGGTTTATTTACCCTTTCTACTATTGCTTTCTAGATGGTATACAATTTTGTTTCCCATTTCCTATTTGATTCAAAGGTTATCTACTAGCATATTTCTTAGTTGCGAAGAAGATAACATTTTGGGGTCATCTTTATTTCTTATTTTACTGGTATATACTCAGAGAATACAGCTCTGGGAATGTGACCTGTAAAATATTTATTTTTTTAATGTTAAAATTCTTCAATATCAAGAAATATAATTAATGTCTGTAGTTTTCATTAAGGCAATGTGATTAATGTTTGTACACAAAATGTGTTTTACTCAAGATAAAAAAATCATATAAAATCGACTGTTTTTATTATATTATTCACTTTCCCAAACTTTTACTTATGATTAAATATAAGATCTGTCTAGTTCTATGAATAGCCTACTGAAATATGTTAGTATTCCTAACAAGTTCTAGGTACACTGTTAATTTTTTTCTTTACATTTTAGCTTATATGTTGTTTGGCATACCAATATTTTTAACTCATATTCAACATAAATTTACCTTTTATTTGTAGCCATTATCTCTATCCTATTTTCCTTTTCTAATATTAACACAGCTTTATTGACTTGGTTTTTGTACTTCCTGTTATCCTTTTAATGCACCCCTGTACTTCAAAATTTCTTTTAAGCACACTAAAATTAAAGCAATTAATAACAAATAGCAGGGTTTACCCACTCTGATATCTGGTTTTTAATTTCATAATTCAGTCTGTTCATATGTAATATACAGTGCTTAATGTGGTTGGTTTTATTCCTCCCATCTCACTTTGTGTTTAATAGTCATTTTATATTATTCTTCTTGCTTCTTTTCTTTATATTTGATGGTCTGACCAAATTGGTATCCTTCTTTTTTGCTCTCATTAATTTGGAAATTCTGCTGTACTCTGCCATTCCATTAGTAGTTACTTTCCTTTTCCCTGTTCTCATAATCAAATGGTGTGATTTTATGCTTAGAAAACAAGATTACAAACTCTCCAATTAAAACAAACTGATTTTCTTTCCACAATTCTCTTTTAACCCATTAAACTCCCTCTACCACCCTAGTAAATTCAGCTTTAAAATATGTTTACTTCCCCTTTCACTCCCTTCCTTCCGGAAGATGTTTTTATTATTTATTTATTTATTTATTATTATTATTTTTTTAATTTATTTATTTTTTATTGTGGGTAAAAATCAAAATTTTCACAATACATACCACTATTTGTAAAATGATAAATAAATATATATATGCATATATGTGCATTTGCTTACAAAAATGTTATTTATATATATATATAAATATATTTTAAAAGGTGCTTAGATTACCGAAAATATTACACAGAACTCCCTGGGATTCCCATGTTGCCCACCTTCCACACTTCCCACCACATCCCACACAAACATCTCCCACAAGTGTGGCCCACCACCCTCAATGGACTTACACATCCTGGGGCTTTGCCACCAACCATAGACCACAGTTCACATCGTAGACCACACTCTCTCCCACACAGTTCTGAGTGGTGTGTGCTGATTTAAAATGGCCTACATCCATTGCCACAACGGTACTCAGGACAATCTCAAATCCCAAAGAAGCCCCTGTATTTCAACTGCTCGTCCCCTCCCTGCCCCAAAAGTATCAAGTGGCCACTGGCTCCACCTCATTGTTATAATTTCTTCCGTTGGTAGAATCATCATATGTGTACAACAGAATACCATCAAGTCCACTCTATCCCACAGATCTTCCCCCAATCCTGAGGGGACTGGGATGGTGATGTCCACTCCACCTCCAAGTGAGAGAGGGCTTATATCCCATGGATATGGTGGGTGGGATGATCCTTCCTGCAGATGCAGGCCCTCTCCATTCCCTGGGATGGCCGTTGCCCATTGTTGTCTCCTCGCCAGGTGACTTGGATGAGTCCATTGAGCTGTAGGGTAGGAGTTGCAGCTCCACCGAGGTTCCACACACACCTGGCACATAGGTAGGCCAGAGGCTCCAGTCTCTGGAAGTATACCTAAAAACTTCTGCATCACATATAGGTTTGAATAGAAGGGACTGATGAACCATGTGCAGGGAGGACTTATTTGAGTCCAATTCTGTCACTCTCAGGAGCGCAGATTCCAAAATAGAGCCCACTGATAAGGCATCAGTCTCTGGGGCTATCCTCACTTATATAGGACCTGGGTGTCTCCAGAGCTCTCAGGAGCCCCTCTGTGTGGGGTGATAGGCACTTAGATGTTCTATGAGCTCCTACTGAGGTGTGCGTAAGAGTTACCTCTGGGATGACCTCCCGACTCTCTTTGAAGTCTCTCAGCCACTTGAACTCATTTGTCTTTACCTTTTCCCCCTTTTATTCAAGGTCTTTTTCCAGTTGTGTTGCCAGTTGGCACTTGGTATTAATCCCTTGTTGCCAGGGAGGCTCATCCCCGGGAGTCATGTCCCACGTTGGGGGGATGGAAGATGTTTTTAGAATGCTTCTAACTTCTCTGTCCATCACTTCCAACTTTAGGTTTTTTGGAGTTTTATACATCCTAATTTAGCACTTCAGTTACAAATCCCCAGACAGGTATCTCCATTCATTTAGGTTTAATTTTTAAATGTCTACTGTGGTAGTTTGAGATTATTTATGAACCTAAAAATGACAAGAATTATGTTTGTAAACTGGACTGTTTCTCTGTGTGTGATACTCTTTGATTGAATTAAATTCAAAGGTTTTACGTTTACTTGATTAAATTAATTTAAGGCCTTTGATTCGACCATGTCAGTAGAGCATGACACAGGGTTGAGGCCCCACCTCCTTGGTAGACAGATATAAACGGACACTCACTCAAGAAGACAGAGAAGAGAAGAGAACTTGGTCCTGCTGGTCCTGCCATGTGACAGAAAGGAGACGGCTCAAACAGCTAAAGCCCTGGGAAAAGAGACAAGCCCTATGCCAGCCTACAGCTGAGATCGGAAGAAGCTGGGCCCACAAACCCTTAAGCAGAAGGAAGGAAGGAAAGACCATACAGAGATCACCCGCCATCTTGCTTCGACACATGGCAAGAAACTTTGGTGAGAAAACAACCTTGAGTTGGACTTTTTAAGGCCTTGTAACTGTCAGCTTTTACCCCAAATAAATACCTTTTATAAAAGGCAACAGATTTCTGGTACTTTGCATCAGCACCTCTTTGGCTGACTAATAAATCTACATGGCAACTGGTAAGATTTAATGTGAATATTTCCTCTTCATCTTTTCCCATCTTGAAGTCTCTGCTGTAGCTCAATAATTGTCTGGTTAGCATCTTTCTTTAGATGGGGTATACAGATAAATTTTTGCATACCCTCAAACATCTTTTTTTTTTTTTCCACCTCGACAGATAAATGATTTAAGCCGAAGTCTGATTCTGGGAATGTGTCCATTTATCTCAGTAGCATGTGGAGGCCCCATTTTCTCTCTTCCAGATTCGCAGATGAGACAGCCAGTGCCAGTGCCCCTCTACCCTTTTCTTAAGGCAATATGTTTGTTTTTCTGGGAACCACCTATATCTTTATAGAACTTGAGAATTTTACTAGATGTGGATCTTTCCTCGTCAGGCAAGCCTAGGCCTTACTGAGCACCTTTCAATTAGCAAACACAGCTCACTCTTTGGCACAGGGTCTATTATACAATTATCACCTTTCCTATGTCTGTTCCTTTTTTCACCTCCTTGTACTCCAATTATTTTCATTTCATGTCTCCAGGATCCACTCTCCAAATCTCTTCTTTTTCCTTTCATTTCCATTTTTTCATACTTTTGCTCTGAAAATTGAGGTATTTTTTCCACTTGATCATTCAGGACACTAAATCAGGTCTCAACAGTAACCAACCCTCTTCTTCCCTTTTATTCATGGACTAGATTGTTCATTTTGAGTATCATGCTTAAGCTTTTTAGGTGCTGCAACAGATTATCTCTAGGTATCTTAATTCTTTTTCTTTTCTTCAGATGTTTTCATGTTTCCTATAACAATTCTATTTCATTTCACATCTGTTCTAATTGATCAGATTTTCTTCTCTCTGGATGCAGGTCATCTTATGTGGATTGACATCTTTGTAGGCTCAAGTCTGATGCTGGCTCTCTAATTTGCCTGTACATTAGACTCACCTGGGGAATTTGTTTTTAATATCCTAATGCCTGGGACCAATTAAATGAGTATCCCTGGAGGAAGTACGCAAGCATCCATAAATTCTCCCAGCGAATATCAAGGTAGAGAACAAGAGCCATAAAGGTTCTGAATTTCCCCAGTGGAAGGGAAAAGAGTGTCTGTGTCTGTAAGCTGTATAAAGAAGGGAGACTGTCAGCCTCTGCCAAGAAAGTAGAGGTAATCACCCCTGCTCTCAAGTCACCCTGTACTATCCCATGCTCAGGGGCATGGATGACCTGGTCGACCCATTTAATTTCCACATTTTGGGGGATTGAATGTTAGGGACACCCAAAACAATTTCTCCTGGGAATCTTCAGATCTCTGAAGACCAGGCTGTTTCCAGGATCTCCCTCTTTCAATCTCCTTATCATGGTTTTTCACATCATTCTCCTAGCAAGGTCAGACCACTTAGCGAACCTTCTCTAACACTTTCCTTTCCCAAAGTCCCACCTTGCCCAAGGATCCCCTTAACATCAGTTGTCCACAGGTTTTTCTAGCTCAGGTATGCCAGGTGGCATGGTGCTTGGTAGAGAAAGAAACCAGAAAACCACATCCATATCTTCACATTATAACTCTTAGAAAGGACCATATGAACTTTTGTTCTTCTCAACGTCTATAGTCAACATCTACACCCAGTTTTGTTACTGTCACTGGGAAGTTAGAATTCACTGGGGAGATGGCTGAGAGGCTAGGGAGAATGATAGGTCTGCTAACAATGAGCATCACAATACTAAGAGCAAATTTCAAAGGGAAGGGTGAGGATTAAGCAGTCAAGAGATTAGGAGAAAAGATGGATGACATAATTCCTGAATCTGTCAAAATAATTTCCAGATATAGACAAAGAGAAAAGTAGCATAGTTACAGATTAGTAGATTTATACAAAGCAGGTGAATAGGAGGGGGCATTCTTGTATCTATCCTAGTTAGTAATTGTCAATATTAGAAAACTTTGTAAGAATTTACAAAGAATTTTTAAATTTACGAAGTTCCAGTATGTGGGAACCACTAATGAGATAAACAAATGACAAAATTTTTTAAAAATTTTGTTCTTTATTAGAAAAGCTGTGGGTTTACAGAACAATCATGCATAAAATAGAGGATTCCCATACACCACTCCACCACCAACACCTTGCATTTGTGTAGAAAAACTGACAATACCAAACTTTTATAATTCAATTATTAAAGTCCATGGTTTGACTTAGGATTCACTGTTTGTGTAGTGTAGTTCTATGGATATTATTTTTAAACAAATAAATTTTATTGACACATATTAATAAAGCATACAATTTATCCAAAGTGTACAATCAATGGTATTTGGTATAATCACATAGTTATGCGTTCATCACTTCAATCATTATTAAAGCATTTTCATTATTCCAATAATAATAATAACAAAAAAACAAACGAAAAATAAAATTCCTCACCTCTCAATCTGTTTCCCCTCCTATACATAGCTGCTATTACTTGCTATTCTTGCACAATTATTTGTTTATTAAGCAGATTTACTGAGATATATTTGCATACTATATGATCTATCCAAAGTGTATAATCAATGGCTTTTTTTAGCTGTTATAAAGCCCTTTAATGTAAAATTGTAAAATAAATAGAAAAATAGATTAAAAGATATTAGAAATTTTAAAGAGAGTACAAGTCCAGGTTAGACTTAATATAATCAATTATAAAAAATAGCATAGCAACATTTATAAATGTAAATAATTCAAATATAATAGAAATCAATTATAACATAATTCTAATTTTTAAATTACAGCTCTAACTATTGGACATAATCATTTCTAAGAATGAAATAAATTATTGCTTTAGTTATATAATTTCCATTTAAGGCTTTATTCTTTCTAGATAATCAAATTCCTATTTGGGAATTCTTCACATCTTATTGGAATGAATTACAGCAGATAAAAATTTGCCAACTAATAATTTTCTGAGGCAGAAAAAACTATCTTGTTCAACAGCAGTCATGTTAAATCATCATTGATCCAGATAGATTATTTTAAAGAGTATGAATAAGAAAGGGTTAAAGAAAAATGAAGTATCCAAAAATATCTCTCTTCTCCAGCCCTCAATTAAAAGCAAGTGTTCATTTTGTATGAAAAAAAATTACAGAATACTCATCACAGGAACAATTTGCCAGTTGCACTGAATAATCATTGTTCATGTACTATAATGTTGTTATTTTACATTTATCTGGTCTACTCTAGCTCTATTTTGGTTACTATTTGCATGGAATACCTTTTCCCAACCTTTCATTTTTAACCTGGTTGTGTCCTTCTTGTAGAGGTGTGCTTCTGGTAGACAACATATAGACAGCTCATATTTTTTATTCATTCTATCAGTCTATATCTTTTAATTGGGGAGTTCAAACCATTAACATTCAGTGTTATTACTGTAAAAGCAATATTTATGTCATCCATTTTGTCCTTCAGTTCTCCATTGTCATACCATTCTATTATCTGTCTTCTTATCCTTTAGTTTAACGTTCCTAATAATCTTCATTTCTAAACTCTTCTCCAAATCTCTTGCCCTTGTTTTTTCCTTTCAGGCTGCAGCACTCACTTTAGTATCTCTTGTAAATCTGGTCTTTTGGTAAGATATTCTATCAGTTCTTGTTTTTCTGTGAAGATTTTGAACTCACTCTCATTTTTGAAAGACAGCTTTGCTGGATACAGAATTCTTGGCTGGCAGTTTTTCTCTTTCAGTACTGTAATACATCATACCACTTTCTTCTCTCCTCCATGGTTTCTGATAAGAGGCTGGCACTTTAATCTTATTGAGCTTCCCTTGTATGTGATGCTTTGCTTTTTTTCTTGCTGCTTTCAGAATCCTCTTTATCTCTGGTATTTGTCATTCTGAATAGTAGTTGTCTCGGGCTAGATCTATTCGGATTTATTCTGTTTGGGGCATGTTGTCCTTCTTGGATATTGATATTTATGTCCTTCCTAAGGGTTGGGAAGTTTTTGGTCATTATTTCTTCAAATATTCTTTCTGCTCCTTTTCCATTCTCTTCTTCTTCTGGGAAACAAACAATGCAAATATTTATGTGTTTTGTGTTGTCATTCAATTCCCTAACACTCTGTTCCTCTTTTCCCAATTTCTTCTCTTTCTGTTCTGTCTTTTCCAGTTCAGAAGTTCTGTCTTTGAAATCACTAATTCTGTCTTTAAGCAATTCAAATCTGCTCTTATATATGCCTCTAATGTATTTTTAATCTCATCCATTGTGTCTTTCATTCCCATAACATCTGTTACTTTTCTTTCCAGGCTTTCAAATTGTTCTTTATGCTCTCCCAGTATCTTCTTAATATCTTTTATTTCTTTAGTCATATTTTCTATAAATTCTTTGAAGTGATTTAGAGATTTGTGTGATTATCACTGATTGACTTCAAACCTACCTCGCTTCAGGATATTTGGTTTGTTCTTTTGACTGGGCTATCTCCTCCTGCTTCCTAGTATGGCTTGTAATTTTTTGCTGATGTCTAGCATCTGAATATGTTTGTGAATTTACACTGATGGCCATTTTCTCTTTCTTGCCTATTTTTTTTCACATCTCTTCTTTGATATTTGGTTCAACTTATTCTCAGTCTTTAAAACTGCCTAGCCTAGTTTTCAAAATCAGGCCAAAGACTCACTAGTGGGGCGCAGGTTTTCTCCCAGGGGTTGGATACAGATAGTGCAGTTTTTGTTCATGCAATTTCCAGGTAGGCCAGCAAATGCCGCTCATCAGCACACCTTTCCATCGAGGTGTTTCCATCTGGACTTTCCTGTGTTCCTATGTTGAATCTCCAAATTGGAGACTCAAAGCAGGCTGTTCTGATCGAATTCACTGAAGGAAAGCACCCTGGCCTCCCTTCCCTTTTTCCTTGAAACAGTTGACAGGGAGGAAGATGTCTGTTCCCCTCTCAGTCAGCTGCAGTGAGCCAAGGGTTTTACTCCAGCTTAGTATATTGGAGATGAGGGAGGAAAGGGCTTCCTGGCTGCAGTGGGGGCTTGGTAACTCACATTTGTCATTTTGGCTTCTTTGTCTCTCTCCCTTGCCCTCCTGGGAGTTGTGTAGCACTGTCCTGGTCTGCTGACCCTCAAAGGAGGTCCCTCAGACAGCTTTTGGCTCTTTCTTCATTGTTTTTGTTAGAACATTCAGCTCTGCCTGTTAGTCTGTTGCCATCTTCCCACAATCCTCCTTCCATGATTTTTAAAGATTTTTTGTTCTGTTGCCATACATACAATCTATCATTTCCCCCTTTTAATCATATTCAGTGGCTCAACTTCTGTGGATAATTTTGAGATGGAAATGTTTTTATTAATGCCATGAGTTTAGTGTTTAAGACAGAAGTACAAGTATTATTTTCAAAGCACTCTCCACTACATGAGAATTAAGTTAAGGGGCAATAGAGTTTTGCTGAATTCCTATTATGTTTTTCTACAAAACTGGCTTCGTCCACTCTTTGTTTAAAAAAGAAATCATACCAAAGTTCATGCTGGAAAACAGATGAAAGTAGCACTGCTCTGGCTCAAGCAGTGGTGGGTATTGCTCAGTTTGCTTGTGATCCCATACTCCCACCCCAGGCATTCTCTCCAACAGAAAGCAGGGTCCATGAGGACAATGCTTTTGTTGCGGTTTTATAACCCCTTTCTGATCTGCCACAAAGGAAGGCTTACTGCTTTACTAGCCCTTTTACCCCAAAGCTACCACATTTCAAGGAAGTGTTAAAATCTAATTGGTGAGTAGTAAGATTTTGACGATAATCTTTCATAATTTGAAACAAATGTCTCACAACAATGCATGGTGGGGAAGCTGATGTAGCTCAAGCGAATGATCTCCTGCCTACCACATGGGAGGTCCCAGGTTTGGTTTCCGGTGCCATCTAAAGAAGACAAGCAAGACAGCAAGCTGACACGACGGGCAGGCACAGCAAGCTGACGTAACAAGATGACACAACAAGAGACACAAGGAAAAATATAATTAGAGACACAACAAAGCAGGGAGCAGAGGTGGCTCAAGTGATTAGGTGCCTCCTTCCCACATTGGAGGTCCCAGTATTGGTTCCCCATGTCTCCTATAAAGAGGACCAGCACATAACAGACACAGCAAATGCAAACAACGAGGGGGTGGCGAGAAATAAATAAATAAAATAAATCTTCAAAAAAATAAAATAAAAATAAAACAATGCATGGTGCTGGTAGTGGGTTGATGTATGGTACACTGTATGATGTTATGCATGTTTGTTTTGCAAGTTCACAAATTTTACTATACACTTATTGTTTATGTTCATGTATGAATGACATATTTCAATAATTTTTTTTTTAATCTAATTGGTTCATTTACTTCTAAGGCCCAGCAAGCAGTGGCAAAAGATCCGATTCAATTGCCTCAACCACTTTATCTTGCTTTGAAAAGCATTACAATGGCAAAGGGCATTTTATGGGATGTCTTATCTTCCTGGGCTGCTATCACAAATACCACACAAATTGGTTGGCTTAAACAACAGGCATTTATTGGCCTATCATGGTTTCAGAGACCAGAAGTACAACATAAGAAACTAGCAAAGCTTGCTTTCTCTCCAAAGACTGTAGCTTTCTGGTACTGGCTTACCATATTTCTTGGGGTTCCCTGACTTGCATCTCTGCTTCAGGGTCACATGGCAATGTTCATTTCTTTCTGATATATATGCTTTTGGTTTCTGCCTGACTCCCTGTTTTGGCTCTTTATAAGGCCTCCATTAATCCAGATTAAGACCCACCTTCATTCAGTTGGATCACCCCTTAACTAAAAATAACATCTTCAAGAGGTCCTATTTACAATCAGTTCACACCCACAGGAATGTGAATTAAGATTAAGAACACATCTAAATTGGGGCACATAATTCAATCTACCACAGGAGATATTGGCTAGGGAATGTATGAAGCTCAGCCATTTACCATAAACATTACATCCTGAGCTCAAATATCTTTAGTCCCCAAACCTAGAGGACAGCAACATGAATCTTCCCCTGCCCATAGTAACATGACAAAATACTCACAACATTCTTTAAGAAATTAACTTATTGCTAAAAATGACTACAGATAAATGCCTATACTTAACAAATGCTTTCAAACGTTATTTACATATAAAACCCAGAGACTGTAAAGGAAAACACTGATAATTTGACTATATAAAACTGGAAAATTTGTGAATGAAAATGCAAAACAAGATACCATTTGGAAATGCAAAAACATGAGTGGGAAAATAGCCTCAACATACAAAGAGTACAAATCAGGGCAATGAATAAGCAATTCATAGAAAATGAAATAAAAATTGCACTTATCCATGTTCTTAATTAAATTATAGTTAACAGCAGAGTGAAAGAAACATAAGAAATTTTACATGTACACATGAGAATAAGGAATCAAATATTGGGCAAGACTTTTGAGGAGAAAAGCATAGGTCCCTGTATCGAAGTTTGGAAAGATTAAGTTGTGGACTAAAAATAGAAAACAAATCAGTTTCAGAGCATATGAGCTTTTCCCTCAAATGGGATTTTATTACAGTTCTTATAAAACCCAAGAAAATGCACTTAACTTTCCTCCCCCCAAAAGAATTAATAGGATATAAGGACTCTACTTAAATCAAAAGATAGACTTAACAAGACAACTAAACAGATGAAATTTAATTGTTGAAAATAAAAACTATATAGTAATGAATTCAAAATACAGAAACTACAGGACTTAAAAGTATCAAGGTATATAAAGATCAAACTAGCTGTTCTTATAAATAGCATGCAATTTATCCATATGTAATTGTTTTTTAAAAAGTAACTAAATCTAGTAGTCATATCCCCTAGTTATTCTTCAAATTATAGCTCATGAACACCATCAGGGTCTGAAATTTGTTTTAAGATAGCTATTATAGGTACACCAAAGCATGACTACTTCTGCCTCATTGATCCACCACTTGAAAATTCACAGGCATAAAATCCAAGGCTTCTTTAGAGCCAAGCTCTTCTAAGATCTTATCTTTCTAACTTTTCCTTGAAAATTTTTAACATGAAAGGATTTAGGGATATTATCTATGTGGAAGTGCACAAAATAGAAAGCAAAAGGGTAAAGGTACAAATCACTTTTAATTCAGAACTCAATAGGCAAACATAGTATATGACAGGTACATCTATTTCTGCATCTGTCTGAATGGCATTTTTACACACTATAAACTATGATGACTAGAGCAAAATATAATAAAATTTAATAGTAGAGACTGATGGGGTGAGAGAGTAGAAAAGACTAATTTATAATGTACAAGGTTTAGATGCTGAAGTTCATATTTTAATATCAGTTTTATGTAAGAAATTATTTTTCCTCTTAGGTATAAAATAATATTGTCTAAACTTCCAGATTTTTATACTATAGAAAGAAAACCTAGGTAAATGAGGTGAGGTTCTTTTCAGACATAAACACACACAGAAAATAAATTCTTAAACCTTGCTATTCTTCGTTCTTTTTTCAAACATTCTATCTTCCTTGGGCCATTTTATTTGTCTCTCACCAATCTGCACTTTTTCTTGAGTTTTTCCAGAATCGGACACAAGATAAGAAAGTCAAGAACATCATGAAAAGTAACAGCAAACAGAAAAAACAGCTTTTCACACCCTGGAGAAAGACTATACAGGATGCAATTAACAAGTACATTGTGATTTACCAACTTTATCAACATATTTATTTCAATGCTATTTAATTATTTTAAGCATATCAAAATAGGATGAAAATTTCTTATAAAAATAGCCCATCTTGGAAGTAGTTCATCTTCAGAGTAATTTTTTTTAAGTCTAAGCCACAATTTAAAATATTTGTTCAGAATTGAATGCTTAAGTATCAGAAATTACTAATCAAAGGGTTGATTAAATCACAGAAACACATTTTTATCTCAATTATGTAATTTATAGAACCATTAAAATTAGTTTGGTTTATATGCATCTATTTCGCAAAATCATCACTGGTAAAGGAAATACAGTTTATATTAATGTTTGATGCTTTATGAGAACAAAACAAATGGCAAAGCCAGTCTTTAAACAGACCAATTTCTACATATCTAATTTGCTTTCAGGTGCTGAATACTAAAAAGGAAGGAACTTCAAAACAAAAGGCGGACTCAATGTCTGCCAATCAAACCTCAACATTGTACATCTGGCAAAATGTATTACAAAGCACCCCCATCAGTGAACCAATGGGATTCACCTCTAAGCTTTGGTAATATACTATATTTGAGAAAAACTCATCTAGAAAATCTTCCATTTTAAATTACTATTAACTATCAAAAAGTGCAACAGTCCATCTTTAAAGAAGCACCAATGTGATTCTAATATGCCTTTCAAGTAAATTAGATTTGGTGGTCATTGAAACACCCTATTTTCTTTATAAAGCAAAGCAAAAGAATTAGTGAGATGGGGAGCCGAGGCTGGATGTTCATTTTTAAACATGAATGAAATGAGCAAATAAAGGTAGGTCACTTACCTCAGGCCAAGAAACCACTAAGAGCAAA